>JAIPRL010000768.1:15121-114152 GCA_025469235.1 Pemphigus obesinymphae | reverse complement strand
GATCGGAGCACTCCTTCTGGTAGAAAAAGTGTTTACAGAAAAAAAAAAAAAATAAACATCATTGTAAAACCATAAGCTTCCTCGCTACGCTCAGAATCTAAAAGTAACATAGTGTTCGGCGCTGCGGCTCAGGCCGTCCCGAGGGAGGGGCGTGTTTCACCCCCCTTTCGAAAAACAGTCGGCAAAATTTAATTTAGTTGAAAAATAGTAAAAAAATTCGATGCTTTTTTTTTGCTTATTCACTCACGTTTATGAATATTTATGAAGTACCTACCTACTTTGAAATTTTGAGCCGACAAACTATAAATTATTAGGATTGTAGTATAGTCGGAAAAATGGGCCAAAAAATTATCTATTTTTTATTTTACTTACTTATCTTATGTTTTGAGGAGAAGTATATCATATAATTTTATTTTAAATTTTCACCCCCCCCCCTTTTCAAAAAAAATCTTTCTTCTGGACGGCCCGACGGCCCTGCTGCGGCTGCAGGACGGACGCTACAGAGAAAATGTTTTTAAGGCTTAAATTTCAATAATGATGAGAATTAGTCACATCAAAAAATGTTGAGGGGGGGAGCTAAATGTTAATTTTTTTTTTTTTTTACTTGTCAACTTTTTTTCCATGTAATTTATTGATGTCGTGTACAATTTGTATTAAATTACATTTTTTTGTTTTGCTAAAATTCTAGAGGACTAATTATCACACTGAGGAGGCTTAGCCAAGTTTAAAATCAAAATGTTTTCCCGAAATTAAGTGCTGGTATACCTATTAGATACAAATTTGTCATGGTGAAAATCGATTTATTTGTAAATAAACGCCTAGATAAGTAAAAACTATAGATAAGTAATTATTTAATTGTATATACCTATAGTTTTGAATAGTTAAATTATTATTTATTATTGTCATAGGTAGCTATATTTTTGTTATGAGCGGGGGGGGGGCACTTGACCCAGTGCTTCCCCTGGATCCACCTTGGGCTTAATCCCACAAACTCCTCCTAAATAAGCCAATGGAATTAGTTCATTTCAATTTCAAAATATAGTTCCTAAAATAATTAATAATTGGGTATAAAAAAGTACTTTAAAAATTGTTGATGATATTTTAGAACAACCTTATTCTTGTTTATTATAATGCCATATTATTTTTCTCAGCCCTCGTTATTACTCTTTTTCCTTGTTTATAAAATAATGAAATTTGTTCCTATCTCGTTCCCCGACTCTCTCACAAAAAAAAAAAAAACAGACCTGCAGTGTAGGATGTGCGAACACTTCGTTTGACGGGTACTGGTGATATTGAATTTGAAAGTAACCATAAATTATTTCTTTGAATCTAGAAATTGTCTATTTTTTAGAATCAATAAAACCATTTTATATAATATAATATACATAAGTAATATTAATTAAAACATTTGAAAAAATTCATTTGTGAAATTGTATAGCTTTTATATATAATAGTAAAATACATAGATACTTATTATTTTGTGAAAATTTCAAATTTCTAGGTATATTTTTATTAATTTAATTATAATATTTATTATATAACTACAAGGAAATAAACAGTTTTTTGGGTAGTTTTTCATTATGCGTTTTAGAAAAAGTTGAAAATTTAACTCTGAAAGTATCAACCAGACTTTGGAAAGTTAATTTTAAAATATGAACTAATTCATGAATTAGTTTAAAATAATATAATTGAATTAAGTTTAGGAATTAATTTGTCTTTTTTAAATAAACTTGTTTAGTTCAAGTTTATTAGTATATTAATTTAAGTTCATTTTTCAAAAATGTTCTAATTATTTTTTTTATTAATTTTAATAAAAAATTAATCATTATTATTGACTTCACATAATTTAAATGATTAAATAATATTTTTATCAAATAAAGTTAAACAATATTCGTTGTGTGCCGGACCGTAACGAGGGAGGCGTGGGAGTGTCTAAAATTATGTTCAGTTGGCAAATTTTAGTTCAGTCGGCAAATAAAAGAAAAAGTCGATGCCCTTTTTTTTTTTTAATGAAGTAGATATTTTTCTATTTTAAGTCGGAAAACTATAAATTATTAGGATTGTAGTCGGCAAAATGGAAAAAAAGTTGACTACCTTTTTTTTTTTTTTTTGCTTATTTTATGTTTTGAAGAGAAGTATTACATCATTTTTTTTACATTTTCACCCCCTCCCCCCACCAAATCACCAAATCTTTCTTCGGAACGGTCCTGGTTGTGTGTTGGCAAAGTCATTATTATAATAATATAATATAATATAAAAATTTTTTTCATTATTAATAAATATTATTGAATTTTTAAGCAAAATGAACTACTAAAATTAAGTTCAAGTTCGTTGAAAATATGAACTAAATTCAAACAAAAATTGTCACTTTTTTCGTTCCATTTATGTGTTTTGAACTTACTTCGTTTGAATTAGTTCTTTTCAAGATCTGGTACCATCTATAGAAACATTTCCTTTTTCTTTAGGAAAACAGGTAGGTACACATGTAGGTACCTACCAAATTGGTTCAAATCTTCTGGTCGAAAAGTTGCTCACAGAAAAAAAATACTAACAATATTATTATTAATTTCATTATAGTTATAAAACTGAAATTATTTTATTCCAAACATGAATTAAAATAATGATGAATAAATGAAAGATAAATTTGAACACTGATACTGTTGGTTATTCAACAAGCTGTGAACTTTGAACATATTTAGTTAAATTATTATAAATATAATTTCAAGAAAAATGAAATTATAATATATTACGTTCCTATTCCCTTAAAAATGAATTCGTTCACGTTCATATTCCTTTAAAAATTAAAAGAATTCGTATTTATTCCTTCGCTTTACAAAAGAGGCATTCGTTCCAGGAACCGTTTCTTTTGAAACACGTTCCTTAACAACACTGATTACTGAATATACTATATTGTATAGGTTTTTACTCAAAGAAAAAAATGTGTATATTTTATGTAAATATTACTATTATTATTATTATTATTTATATATAATTATATATGTACCTATGTCACTGCGTGTATACCTATAGGTAAATATTATCATATTATTCATTAATAACGCAAATATTAATTATAATTTATAATTATTTATAGTTAGATAATTTATAATAAGTGATAATACATGTACCAATATAATATTTAAATGTGTTTAATTTTTAAGTCGTAGCTACACATTTTTCATTTTTATCAACTTACAATATCATGAAATAAAAAAAAAAAACAAATTATAGCTAACAAAATGATCTTACCTTACGTACCCAGTCTTTTTTCAATATGTAATTATTTTTTAAAAATTTATATTTATTTAAAAATGTTTGAAAAAATTGATTTTTTGACTAATCATAAAATGTGTAAAAATTTAGATTCGTAAGGCGCTAGGTAATTTTGTTATCTATAATTTATTTTTATTTCATCTTTCTAAAATATCCTCAAGTTGGTAAAAACGATACATGTGAAAGTAATATCTTCAATTTTTTTTTACAAATACATTAAAATCTATGACAATAAAAAATGATTATAACATGAGACCAAATATAATTTACATAGAAAATGTATTTAAACAATTATTATTAATCGTTAAATTTCTATTTTTCTTTAAATTTGCTTAAAATTACCTATATTTACAGATATTCTAATAAGGTAATATAGAAAAGTTACTTACGGTATATATGTAGTAAATACAATAGTATTATAAAATATTCTTAAATAATTTTTAACTGTACATTAAGTCATTTGTAAAAAATAAAGATATTCAATTGATTGTATTTAGGTAGGTACCTACTTTCTCTTTAATTAAAGTAATTATATATTTTTTTAAAGTTAAAAATGTATATTTTCTCTTTTAAACTCGTTTAACGCTCCGTTAGGAATTAAACATAAATATATTATTATAGAGGTTAGGTACCTAAACCTAATATAAGATAATATTATACATATCTATTCGTATATTATATGGCATTATTTTATATCGTAAACTTCTATCCAAAATGCTCATTACTTCAAAATTCTTACTTTATTCCTTCTACCCGAAAAAATGTATACAGACATAATATATAATATAGGTATTATCTTCAAAGCAATATATTTTTCGCTTCGCTCAAAATCTAAAAAAGTTAAAATTTGATATTTTTACCGAAAAAGAAAATGAGTGCACCCAAATTTTCTGTCTCCAACTATCAAATGGAAATATTATGCTTATTAAAATTAGATTTATGTAACGTTTAGGTTAAATTAGGAGTTAGAACATCTATTAACAAAATTGTAGAGAACAGTATTTTTGAAGTTAAATCGTATTACATTTTTATTTAATGATTGATTTTTTCAAATTAGTTGTAACTTATTTATGAGACGATATTTTACAAAAAGGCTTCGAGATGCCCTCGAAAATATTATATTATTTAAAAATGATAATAGTTGTTTCGACTACAAACTTAATTTAAACACTAATAATTTTAATTTTAAATACTGTTTCCAGTGTTGCTCATTAGATAAACTGAGATAGCAAATGCGGGTGTAGCGTATGATGACCATAGTTTTCGCTTAAAACAAGATTGTCTCGTTTTACGAAGAGGTGCTGTTTGTTTTTTAAATTTTATAATGTGAGTTTGCTCGTTTATGGTGTCAGTAGGGATAAATGCACTTCGTCTATCAGACAGAATACTCTTATGGTGGGTTTATAACGATTCTAAGCCGAGCTCCTGCAGTGTAAATGTATATAATATATATATGCAATTTGCCGATTATTGGTTTAAAAGATATTTATGTTATTTTTGACGAAAAAATAAAAATAGTAACATAGCAAAATGTGTACCTATGTTTTTATGACTGTAATACTGTATACTCGATGCCGACCAAGAATTCGGAAAGTCGAAAATTTATAATATAATATACATATTATATTATTATATACTATATATTTATACATGAATTATTATAATTACCTAATAATAGTAATATTTTCAAAATTTCCAATTTTAGGTTGAATTGAACAATAGTTTAGGAAAATGCATGAGTTTTCTTATCCAAATGACACTTATAAGGTCTCCACATCACACGATTCTAAGGAGTATTATTTAGGCAATTAATTATACTTTCTTTGTACAATTTTTGTGTTTGTGTGAGGCATATGTGATCATTAGTGTCAGTACACAGTATCAAAAGTATACCTACGGGGAGCCATTACGCGCAATCGCGTGCACATGGCTATCTATTTTATAACTACGAAAAATGTATATTTTTCATTCAAATAGATGATTCTAATTTCATCAGAACGTCGCAATTAGTACATCATTTTAGTTTTGAAAAAATATTTGAATTGTCTATAAAACTAGAATTAGAATGAGTAGTTTTTGACCAAAAAAATTGCGGTGTGGAGGCCCTTTAAGGGGAGGGTTATTAGAGTTTGAATTTTGATCTCCCCAGGGATTTATTTAGGAATTTGGTGCTCCAGGTCTAATATGTTTTACTACTTATATAATTTTTTCAAGACCTCAAAAGTTAATGAACAAAACATTAACTTTTTCAGAATTAACCTTAAAAATTTAGCACTTCTAAATAGTCATATCATACTCTTTATATATTCTGTTTTACCTCTACTAATCCTTAGTCCTTTACTTTCAAGAGCTTTCCTCTACTCTTCAAGGCTACCATTGACATCCTCAGAACTACTCTCTCCTATCAGCACTATATAATCAACAAACAGCATTCACCATGGTACATCACCCTCTATATCATTTTTTATTTCATTCATTATCAGGGAAAATAAGTAAGGACTCAAAACTGAATCCTGGTGCACTCTCACTCTGACCCTAAAATCCTTAGTTTTTCCATACAGACTCCTCGCACTTATATACACGCCTTCTTCATACATGGCTTTAATTACGTTCACCAAGTCTAGGAGTCCAAGTCTAATAACCAGTCTAGGATTTAGAAACTGATGAGTTTTTTATTTTTAAATATCTTAGATGATAGGTATAGGATTTTAATTTTTAATTAAATTTTTTATTTTTAGATAATTTTTCTTAATTCTAAATAATTTTTATATTTTACCAAATTTAAAGAAAAATCATGATTTAATTTTTAATTTTTGATATAAGTAGATACCTACTTGATAATATTGATGGTTATTTTTTTATATTTTTAAAATATTGGTTTTATTTTTCAATACCTATTCAATAATTTTTAAGACATTATTGACAAGTTTACAGCCATATTTGCAATTTTTTTTCTAAAATGTTTGACTAAAAATAATCGTACGAGATATTCTAAAATAAATAATCAATTTCCAGGCTATTATAATAAGTAATCATATTTTTTTTTAAAAAAATAAATAGTAGGTACCTACAAAAAAGAATAGTAAGGTAAATAGCAAAAAATAGTAATTTTTCTATGGTAAATAGGTACCTATTCAGAGGTAACGGCGATTTTTAAATCCTTGGTCTAATAATTTCTAACGGGCCAACATATTCCTAAAGACTTAATGAAGAAAAACAATTTTATATCAATCAATTAGTGTCACTTATTGTGTTTAGTAAATCCGAAATTGCAAGTTTAAAGTTTAAAAAAATAATTGATGTTTTTAAAGGTAGTATAGATACTAAAATAAATTTCGCAGTAAATTATGTAGTCATCAATAAGAATGTAATGGAAATTCTCTAAAATCCGATTACTTTCAGAATTAAAAACTTTAAAGGGTTGTATACTGACAATCGATTTTGAAAAATTTGTTTTTATAATTCTTGTAACGATCAAGGATGGGCATCAACTAGTTAATAAGTTAAAAAGTTAAGTTAGTGTTAACTTTTTAATTTGACTAGTTAATTTTGTAAACTGTAAACTTATTGGATTATATACCTAGGTAACTATTAGCTAAGATATATGTGAATAATTTGTTATCTAGTTAATATTTTTATAGAAAGTTAAGTTAAGTTAATACATTTTTTTTAAATAATAATAATATATTCCTTTATAGTGGTATATTATAATATGTGCATTTTGATTTTTAATTTTATATGGGTACCTCTACCTAATGTACATAATATAATATATTTATTATACATTTATACACTATTGACTATACGTTATATTATATTATTATAGCCATAGCATACTATATTATAGTGTATTTATGAATGGATATAGGTACTAACCATATTACTAATAATTACTTACTAAAAGGCATTATAATTTAACTTCAAAATAATATTCTATCGGACTTGAATATTCATAATAAATAATAGTAATATAGCAAGTTATGATAAACATAAGATGGTAATATCTTTTTTAATACGATCACTCCTACAAAAAATTAGTAGTTACTCTAGTTTTGTGCTTCATATAGAAATATAGTTCAGTTAATATAAATAAAATAGACAAAAATATACATTATTTGAATACTAGATTTAATAATTTAACATTGTTCATAAATTATATCTATATATTTGGTATTTACCTATCTATTTTTGTCTAAATTAAATTATTATATTTTGTAATTTGAAATAAAAAGGAAATTTATATACACAAAATTAAAAATTTATCAAAAAAAAATTCAAGTTACTAACTTTTGGTTTAACTTTTTGAGTTAAGTTAGGTAACTAAAATTTAGTTTTAACTTTTAACTATTTAAAAAACTATTATTATAAACTTAACTTTACCTAGTTCAGGTCTTAAAACATATAATTTCCACTTATGGACTATGGCATAGAAATCAAATTTATGAATATTGCAATTTTTATTAGTTTATCCCCTCTGAAAAAATATACAATGAGAATTGAAAAATAACTTCATGCAAGTAGGTATGTTTAGTATGTAACTTACCTAATATGGTAATGTTAACAAAAATGTAATTAGATATACCGAATTAATTTTTGTTATAAATCTTATGTTTAAAAATTATGCCCTCCCCCCCTTAAAAAAATTCTGAATACGCCTATGAATTGTGTTACTTTAGCATGTATTTAAATATTTTCTTATTTCGTTTAATACTCATGTTATGTATAAAAGGACGCTACACCGACGATTTTTAATGGTAAACACACTGTTTACACAAAACGGGTTAAAACAGATTATTAGTGATTTTATAGAATTAAAATAGTATACCTATTATCAAATCAACAGAAGACCGCAATTTGGAGTTTATCTCATTTGTGTTATTTATATTTATTTATTAAAAACCAGTTATTTAAGCTTAAGAAAGTAAAACAAATTAACTTTTTTATAACTACAATAACTTTTTTTTTTTAATTGATAAATTAAAACCCGAAATGAGGCTTACATCAGATAGAATGTTGTTCTCCATCGGTTTGATAATAAGTGTTTTTTATACTAAAATTACTTTATGAACCCGTTTTAAGAGGACGTCGTTTTTCAAAAGGACGACGGTTTTCAAAGGGTTTTAGGCAATTAAAAATTTTTTTTAGAAAAATTAAAATCTAACAATTTAAAAAAATTGAAATACTTATAATATTTATGTACCTATTTGTGTCAATATCATTTTTATCATCGTGTAATTTATGTAATTATGATTACGATATTCGTTAAAAATCATGTTTACGCATTTTTTTATTTTTATCAACTTGAGAATATCGTAGGAAGATGAAATAAAATATGAATTATGGAAAACAAAATTATCTAGCGCCCTATGTAGTCGAGTTTTGATATGTGCATTTTTACACGTTTTATAAGTTGTTAAATCAATTTTTCGGGGTTCTTTTTAAATAACTATAAATCTTAAAACAATAAGTATATTAGAAAAAGGTTACGTAATGCATTAGATATAATGTTATTAGCTATAGTTTATTTTTTTATTTCATATTTATTATTTATAACATGTTTAGAAAATGCTAATGCAAGTTTTTCATTGGAAATCTGTAGGGACGACTCGACGTTCTGCGTTTTGCGTAAATAATGGTTTTTTTTTAAACAAATATAGTGATTACACAGCAATATAATACCTACCCAGTAGAACTGACACGGGACTAGTTATTGGTAAATACTTGGTTAAAATCAAATATACTGAACTGTTCTTTTTATATTATTTATCTTTACTTAAATAAAATTGTTTAGAATATATACAGTATTTAAATTACTAAAATTAAAACATAATTAATAATCAGTCTGTAGTTTTAAAATTACACATTATTTCATTAAAAAATCATATTATAAAAATTTAATTAGTAAAAAATAAAAATAAATAGTCACAAAACTTATTTACAATAATGGATTAACGTATTTAAACATGATTTACATTTTGATATAGATTGCTCGCTTCTTCCTTTTTATTAATATTTGCGAATTTAAAAATTTTTTTTATACAATAAACTAATCACAATTAATTACACTTTTCATCTTCTCCACGATGGTAATGTTTCCACATGGGATTTTATATATATCTCATTTTACAAATTAGTAATTAAAATATAAATACAAATTTAAAAAATAAATAATAAATAATAAAAAATAATATTAACTATGAAGAGGAGTGAGTACGCCATACCGCCAATTTATCAATGAAAAACTTGTATTAGCAATTTTTCATTTTTATCAACTTACAAACATGTTAAAAATACGAAACAAAAACAAATTATATAGTTTACAACATAATCTATAGCGACTAATGGAGCCGATTTTTGATGTATGTATTTTTATACGTTTTATGAGCTGTTGAAATATCAATTTTGATTTTTTTTTTTTTTTTCTTAAAAATTCATGAAAAATGTAAAAACGCATATATCAAAAATTTACTCCATCAGTCACTATACAATTTTGTTCTTTAAAATTTATTTTTTGTTTCCCCTTTCTACAATATTCTCCTGTTGATACAAATGAAAAATTCGTATTCATGTTTTTTAAACAAATATTATGATTACACTACAATTAAAAATGGTATTTGGTACAAGACTATTTTTAAATTACTTAAAAAATATATTCAAATATTTTTAAATTTATGGATTTTCATTTCTTTTTAAATTTCATAAAAATTGCCAAAGAAAACACTTTAAAAATCGGGTGTGTAGCGTCACACCATAATAGTTTAAAAATATTTAAGCACAATTTAAAAGTAATTTAAAATTGGTCCCGTGTCTCAACCATTTTTTTTTTTGTCACGATATTAATTAAATGAATATATTTACGCAAAAGTTTTAAATTGGAGTTTTAAAGTAATTTTAGAGTAAAAATACCTATTATAAAATCAATAAAAAACAACATTTTGGTTTTAAATTTAATAATTTATAAAAAAAGTTATTGTAATTTTAAAAGGTCAATTTTTTAAAAGCAATAAATGAAAAGTTCCAAATGAGATTCACTCCAAAATGTTGTCATCTATCGATTTGATTATAGGTATTTTAACTCTAAAATTACTTTATGAATCTGTTTGAACACCTGTTTCTAACTATCTGTTGACCACCAAGGGTTATTTCACCATGTTATTTTGTCTCGTCATCAGATCTAATTCTACGAGTAAATCTCAGTAAATTCCTAAAAGTCGGTTTTGAGATTTCATATGAGATGTGCCGGAGATTAACGAGATTTTATTGTAGGTCTCAATTATCTGTACTTTTTTGTCAGATTTTAAATCTATACAGAGTTGCTAAATTCATTCCGTGTTTTTAGCATACGTTTACCAATATTCGTTTTTTTTTTCATGATTTTTTGAATATTATAATTTGAATTCATAATTTTATATTACTTATTTGATAAAATTAATTTTAGTTGGATACTAAATATTAAATTTATAATTATTATAATAAATCTGTTACCGTAAACCAAGACGTAGGTGCCTAGTTTAACGTTTGTTATAATTTTATCAATTTTATCGACCTTGTTTGGTTAATTGTGATTATATTTCACAATATAATTGACTAACAATATGACATGGTTTTGATGCATTTATTTGTTATACAATAAATAATTATCTATTTGAGATTTTATTTAAAGTCTCATTCAATATACTTTTTCAGTGTGAGATTTAATTTGAGATCTCATGGTAATGGGTAAATAATTAATTGTTTGAAAGGTGACACTATACCTTATATACGGCCATGAGATCTTATTTGTGATTATTTGGTTGAAACTATAAAAAAAAAAAAAAAAAACATTTAAGGTGAACAATAATTGAAAGGAATATACACATTTCGGGAAGAATCGGACAACAATAATTCTTCGATGAAAATTTTTTAATAAACCTTTGAAAAAAACCCTCGGCGATCTGGACATATTAGGATGAGAGCTCATGGCGGCCGGTCAGCGTGCAGTTAACGGTTTTCCGTAAACATGTTTTTATCGCTAAAAATCATCGGTGTCCTTAAAAATACGCATTTAAAATATTTAGATTTTCACGATAATCAAGATTTGTTAAAATTGATAACATTAATAAAAAAAAAAAAAATCGCTAGCACGGAATCCCTTAAAAACGAGCGTGCATCCGTGTGCGCGTGTGATCGAAATCGGATCGCAAACATATTATACATACGTACGTAATGTAATATTATTATTATTACGGCCAAACATCCAGATATTTAGCCATGATTATGATTGTGATTATTATTATTATTATTATTATTATTATTATTATTATTATTATCATTATCATTATTATCGTCATTATAGTCGGCCCCGGCACGATCGCGCGCCGTCAGCAGCTGTGACTGTCCCCGTCAGAACCGCGGCGGCGGAACGTCGAAAAGGCGGCGGCGGTGACGATCACCCGCGCGCTCTACCGGGAGGCGTAAGCGTTGCTTTCGCGACGCATACGCCACTACGGCAGACGTAGGTATGGCGTACCCGCACGGGCCGCGCCGTACGTGCTAATCGGTAATCGCCGCGCGCGGTGGTATTCACTATTCACTATTCACTGGTCGCCCGCCGCCCAAAACGTACAGACGTGCCGGCAATGTTGTGAAACGCGGTCGTTGTCGTGTCCGTCCCGTTGTGTTTGCGCCGCAGAGCAGAGAGCACAGCGTTTTACCGTCGTCGACGCGCGCGCCCGTGCAGCCAGTTGTCAGTAGTAGGCGCTACACCGCTCGCGTACGACAGCACGTCGGGCCTACTGTTTTTCGGGTTTTTTTTTTCTCGTCCACGGTTCGTTTTCCGCCGAGATCTTCGATCGGACATAGACGCGTGCCGCCGTATTAGTTCAGTAGTACCGTTTGCCGTCGGCCGGACAATCTCGCGCGGTCGTGTTATTTACAACAACAACAACACCGTGCGTACTACCGCCAGTTCCCCCCCGAGTACGTTGGCCCGTTGTTCGTCGTCGTCGTCGTCGTCGTCAATACGATAATAATAATAATAATAATAATATAGATATTATCATCGTCAAGTGTCGTGTGCGCGTTTGTATTTTTTAATTTCGATTTTTTTTCTCTTTCGTTTTATATGAGTATTAGACCGATCGAAACGGGGTGACCGTACCCCCCCCCCTCACACGAGCGGTTTTTTCGTTTTGTTCACGACATCCACACACGTCGTCGCGGACGATATCGTACGCAATTTAAAACGACATTACATCGTCGTAGACGGTCGGAAGAGTGCCGAGCCGCTGTCCGCCGCCCGACGTCGCACCGCGTAACAATAATATATTATAGCAGTTTCCGGCGGGCAGACACCCGTTGTTATTCTCACGACCTTTTTTTCTGTCGCTATCGCCGTCGCAAGCTCGTCCGCCGCGATGTTGGTCGCCATGACTGCGATGCTCGTGTCGGTGGCCGAGTTCTCCAACATTCTGTCCGTGCTGGCCGTGCTCATATGTTTCTGCGCCATGTTCCTGCTCATCATGAGGTACCTATATATATAGTATTATATTATCGTCGTTAGGGCTGAAACAAACGGTTAAAAACAAATCGAATGTTATAATCGGGCTACTTTTTTTTTTTTTTGTTTTTTCTTTCGTACGGTAGGTTAGGTACTATAGGTTAGGTATATATCTATATCAAAAATATGTCAAGACGATAACGCGCTGTGTGTCGGTCGTAAACTTTCAATAACGTTGATAATATTAGGTAGGTATATACGTAAAATTATAATCTCCACCGTCCAGTACCTATACGAGACCGTGTACCGGTTGCAACGGTTGCATTCACTTTTCATGGACAGGGCAAGCAGTGCCCGCGTCCACTTGGCGCGACTGTACGCGACCGTTCGGCACGGCGGCGGCCCGGCGTAACACTTTCGGGTCGGGTTTAACGCGTAGGTATTATATTATTTTCGTGTACGAAAACAACACGTTTCGGTCGTAACTGGCAGCAGTATTATCGTGCACCTACTAAACTATAATATAACGTTATTGTAACGTACACTCGATTTTTTCGGCCAATTATCCGGCCAGACAAAACGTTAATAGATAATGGTAATAATGATAATAATAATAATAATAATAATAATAATAATAATAATATAGGTACACCTTACTATCGTCACCTTGGTTCGATTTGCATATTTCGTAATTTCCAATACATCATTTCGCCAGTTCGAAATACGATACGATCGTGTGTGTTCGTTTACCGTGATGATAATAATAATAATAATATAATGTATTAATAATAATAATAATAAATAACGAAACGTATTCGCGAATAATATTGTGCTCGTTAGGTTTTTCCTTTTTCTTTTGATAATAACGTATCAATGATAAGAACAATCACTATCTAGCGGAATGATAATAATATACAATGATAGTAGTTTCTTTAATTATTAAAATATTGACCTAATCTAGCGTACAGAGACTCTTAAGCAATTTTTAATTTATTAAACCTACTGCAGGCCACTATAACAAACAACCGATAAATTCTAAATAGATAAATAAATGTGAAAATATTGTTATCAGAAACGCACTGTTTGTTTTGTTGGCATTAATGAAAGAAAAAAAACCGATATACCCATTTAATATGCACGATTTATTGTACCATATGTAAGTAAATTGACTAAAATATAGGTAGGTAGTGTAGGTACATAAATCGCATGCAAATTGCTCCGACTGTCGTGTAAGTACGTGCAGGTACGTCTAGCTGTTGATAGGTACCTCGCGCTTTTTAAGTATTCGAAAACAATATTGTACCTAGTACTTCATGATTGAATATTAAACGTTTTTCAATTATACATTTCTACTTACGTTTTTATATATTTCCATAATATAATGCAAATTGATAATTTATTGAGGATTTATCGTTGATATCTACCTATACAAGTAATTTAACCTACATACATCTACACAAGTTATAGATTTTGTCAAAATTAGAGATAAAAAGATTTTTGAAAATTATGAAATTGAAATGGTTTGAGGCTTTTAAAACTTACCAAATAAAATAAACGATCTCAAGGACGACATAAACTTAAAACCGTCTATTATTTATTATGTCACTGGTATAATAGTACTCCTATCGCTACTCTGGTGCCTATGTAAGTGTTTAAAAAGTTAGTTTTTGTAGTTATTGATAATTTATGATATGTTATTTTCTCGTTAACTTTAAAGATCATTTTATTCGCAACCTATGTATATATAAATAACAGTGTGTAAAACGTATATTTTATTAGAATTTTTTTGTAGTTATCTATCTTTTTTTAAAAATAATTAATCAATACCTATATAGGTGTAAGGTTTAATATTTATAGGCTTGGTGAGTATAAACACTAATATTGTAGTCTTGCGTACAAAATACAATTAATTTTCTTTAAAATAGTAAGTATAATAACAAAGTTTGTAGTTAAAAAAAATAAAGTTCACGATTTCATGGAAAGTTTCAACAAGCCTGTGAAAACGTGCAATTTTACATTCCTTGGTCAAAACGATCATTTTTGCAACAGCTATATTATGACGTTTATTACGAGGAAAAATCGTTATTTAACTTAACATTCCGGTACGGCGTTTTCTCAGTGTAATAGCATCGTCTGTTTTAATTAACCATATTATATTTATATGTTTTGGAAATAGATACTTTTGCAATTCGAACGTCGTGAGAATCGCAATTTAAGTTGCGCATAACACAAATAAATAGGGATAGCGCCTCTAGTACCTATATAATTGTAAATAATAATAATAATGATAATAACGAAACATCGAGAATATGCACGCAATAATTCACGTCAGTGTTAATTTTAGGTATAGGCTGCAAGCACGATACGTTACTGTTTAGACCACAATTTTCGATTTTTTGAAACTGATAGAAATAAATTACATGGCCTTGAATTAGGAGGTAAACGTGTGTTAGTATCGAGATCCTAATGACAATTTAAACCTTAATATTAAACAAACAAAAAAACTGTTACATGTACGCAACGCTCGACGTTAATAATTAGATGAAAATACGCAGATGAATAATGAACGAGTCTTGGGAAGGGAAGAAGATTATTATTATATTACACTGCCGATAGTATATTATGTTCTGCCATACAACTAATTGATAATAGCGACCAGATATGGAAGCAACACAAAGAAGCGTGTTGAAAATTGTTTTTTTTTTTTTATAGAAATGGTATATAAGTAGTACTATGTTCAAAAATCATCATCAATTTTACTGATAGGCGGGTACTTGTTATTAAAATATTAAACTCATAGTATAGTAATTTGTAATTAGAAACAAAAATTCCAACCATCTTCTAAAAACGATATTTTAATAAATCTCGAGTGGAAATTTTCCAAAAATACGATTTCAAGTAAATTTATAACATTAAATATTATTGTATGATATTTATAATATGTATCCGCCCTCCCGTGGCTACCTTTTTGTGTTTCTTATTGCGCGGCATATACAATTTTAGAAAAGTATTTTTTCCTCTTTCGACTCGACGGGGGCCATTCGGCTTTTTGCAAAGTGTTTTTGTTATATATATATATAATTTTATAATAATACCGAACCTATAATGCCTTTCGGTCGTTCATTGTGTAATGTGTTGTGTGTTCATCCATGATTTGTGTGTGCGGTTTGAACGCACAGAGAAATATATTATATAATATATTATATTTACCGAGACCTTAACGTGAAAAGGCACGAAAAAGAAATAACAAATAAAAACGTTTTTAATGTACCTCGTTTTCTCCTGTCCGAGAAAAACTGGGAGATATTGTTGGTACTTTTTCGACGGGTGACGATACCGACACGACTCGCCGGAGATCTAATATATATATATATATAGATCTTTTATTTACACGGATATTTTACCTATATATAATATAAAGGAATAAGGATAATAACGAGGATAATAATATATACGGTATCGGTGTAAACCATAGATAATACACCGTTATCTATGGTGTAAACCTAAACCCTGATCAATTGGTGAGCAGACCAGGGATCTGGATATTTATTTTATTTTTTATTTATATGGGCCAAACGCACGAGAATATTTTTAAAACGCAAGAATATACCAGCTAGGTGGTCATGCGTAGCGGGTAAACGAGATGCTATGATGAGACGAGTAGTACTGCCGAGTGACGAAAGGATCACCCGAGTGAAACGTGCGAGGATCGTCGGAGAGCACATGGATATAAGGTGAAAAAAGTCTTGAAAATCAAAAGGGAGAGGGGAAGAAAAAAGCAATATACAATGTACACATTGATACACATGATAACGAGTATTATAATAATATCTATACTTATATTTATGTATTATACATCGCGGGACAACGCCGACGCGCACGTCGTTTTAGAGACAAAAAAAAATATACCTACGGTTTTTTTTTTTCGCTCGACGACGACAACGTCGAGGTCAAAATAATAATAATAATAATAATTACGAGTGAAAAAATTAAAAAAAAAAAAAGAACACACACACGATATAATAATACCGACAGCGGTCGGTCCCCCTTCGATATATATAATATGTTATATTATTTTGTATGTAAAAATTGTGTAGGTACACATATCGCGTTGTGTAATTCGTACGAAAAACACGTAGTGTTCGCGTGCATGTGTCTATATATATATATATTATTAATATGTGTGCACGGATGATGCTGAGGTTGTTACCAAACAATATAATATCCGTTATCATTATTCGTTGGTATATTTTTGGCATTTGTGTCACAAATCGCATGTTTCAGACAGACTGCATACATATAGTAGGTACAGCGAGAGGTATACCTAACCTAACCTAGCTCAAGTACAATGTAACGCGTAATACAGGTAATTCGTTTTTATACAACAAAGGACACGAATGTACTTAAAATATCTTTGTGATTATTATTATTATTATTATTATTTTTTTTTTTTTTTCTTACATCGCTAGGTAATAATTAAATCAATGGTATTAGATGTGTTTTCCCACGCTAATTAACATAATATTATTCAACGGATTTTTCGTGTGTATTATGCATCTCTACACATCGTCGATTTCGGTATCCGCCAATTTATGCACGAACGGTTTTTTTTTTTTTTTTTTTCGTTTATTTAAATATCTCGAGCGTATTCCGGAGATAAGTTGTATAGTATTATATACGTAAAACTATACTAGTAGTGTAATAGCGAGCGGAGGAGACGAGTGCGGAAGAACGGTGATGGACACGAAAAGAGACGGTCATCGGAGGTAATAATAATAATCATCGCGAGAACGATCGGGACAAAGAACGTTATTTATTTAAATGGGTATTGTAATATTGTTGTGGTGTTCGCGCGCATCTGCGGTTTTATTTTTTAAATAAAATATTACGTCCTGCAGGTGTATTATTTATATACCTGGGGTGCGTTCGAAAACTCGAGTCGACTCTAGTCGATTTCGTTCGAGAACACGGTCTTAACTCTAAGGTTACCGTTGGAAAGTCTAGTGTTGTTCTTGTTACCCAAAAGAAATCGCTAGGTTCTTTTAACTCTGCTGATTCTTATCATATACAGATGACAAGTAATTTTTACTTATATTCCCGCTCATGACGAAAGATATATTTCGTCATGTTCTCGCCTATATAACCGACATTTTGTTAATTATTGTTTTAACTTTTTCATGATGCATTTTAAATTTTCAGTATTTTTCATCACGCAAGTGACGGTAGAGTTCAAAAGCCAAGAACATTTAATTATTTTAATTATATAATATGATATAATGAATTATATGTAATTATCCAAAATCAGGTGAAATAACATGATATTTATTGAAATCTCTCCGTTAAACTAGAAAATAAATTGGACCAAGACCTGTATGATTTTATAACTTAATAAAAATTTGTACTCCTCTTATTTTATTGGATGAAGTACAGTTAACCGAATACATATTAAATATACTTATTGAAAAATAAGCACTTATCAAAAGATCTTGTCATATTGTTCGAATATCAATTTATTGTTGTGATGTCAATTTATTCTGTGATTAAACCCTACTCTATTCCAGTTCACTTCTGGACAACTCACTACTCTACTGTAACTCCGAATATTCGAACGCACCCCTGGCGTACATTCATCAATTCGTGTTTTTTTCTCTTCCCCCGTTTCAATAGTGTCTCTAAAATTGGCCTCGTCGCCCGATTTTCATCTATTCAGTGGAGGATCATTATGCACAGGTACACGTGAAGACGACGCGTGTGTCATCGCGTACGAATAGTGTTTTTACGCGGTGTTTGCGACACGGGTCGACGCACTCGATGCGACTAGTTTACGTCGTTTTTTTTTTTCCATTATTTTACGCAACGGGAATGACAGGAAGAAAGTTGTTATTCGACTGCCGTATTAGACTCTGTGCGTATATAATATTATGTCGACCACAGGTGGAATTACTGGTTTTTTTTTTTTTTTTTTTTTTATTGTTTAAATGTTTTTCTCGTCCGATATATTGTGTGTCACGAGGGTCTATAGAAACAGCGCCTCGAGAGCAATTTCCTTATCAGTATCACAACGTGCTATCACATATCGGTTAACATTTCGTCGTTTTTGCACTCGACGTACGCCGTACAATTATTTTGAAATCTTTTATAATAGGTATTGTGTTCCTGTTGATATAATGGTAACGATGTAGCATCCACTAATGGTTTAATTAATTTGACACAAACATATTATTCATTTGTTGTATTTTGTTAGCAATATGTTATATTATAACATGATAATATAATATATAGGTAGCTTGTATTTACGGAGCAATCCGAACGTCAACAGAATTATATTCTAATTTATATCGGGTAATACAGGTATGCCATTTAAATTTGAAGTAGGCACGTGTAATAATAGTGTAATGGTCATTATGAAATAAAATATTATTTTTTACAAAGAAAATACAGTGCTAACAATAATAACAAAAAGCCATGAGATACTGAAAAATGGTAAAAATACATAAATGTAAAACGTTTATGGTTTAAACTATTGATGAAAACAAAAAATAGATTCTGCGATAAGTCAAATTGATATGTGATAGCACTGTACAATACCTACTGATAACTGATAAGGAATAATTTATCTGGAGGCACCGTCTCTAGAAAGGCTTTCCGAGGCGTCGTCCCTTGAAAGCTGATGCTGCCGTTCGAGGTCGAACACATGAGTGTTTTGTTTTTCGGGCCAAAAAACCACAATATTTCGTATAAAATTCAAATATCGCACTCGTTTTATATCAATCGCCGACTTTTATTAGTACTCGTATTATTGTACGAGATAGTTGTCGGCCCGGTAAAACGAGTCCTTTCATAACTGTCAGCTGTAATCTAGGTATATACCAGGTACATTATACACCTGCATTGTTTTTATTAAACATAATAATATACAGTGTGTTCACGCTAGAGATACCACTAAATATTTAAGCTCGATGACCTTGGATTGAAATGGGGTTTTCAGGAGGTGAAAGGGAGTACTGAAATACACATTTTAAGAAAATTTCAACATTTCAACACTCTCGGTACACGCATGTGTAATACAACTTACTTTTTTTTAAATGACAACCTCAATTTTTTCCTACAGGTTCAGGTAGATTATTTTTTTTTTAAATAATTTTCATACAAGAAGTTTTTGAATTTACGAATAATCCGTTTTGAATGAAATTGAAACTTTGAGCAATTTATTAGATAACACTTATTAGTTGTTTATATTATATTATAATTTATATTAAAAATGTCTAAAATTAGTGTTTATTTATTTATGTCTATATTTAATAATATAAAGATATCTCGAGATTAGGATTTACTTTTTATTGTGATGGTTACAATTTCATTAAAAACGGATTATTCGTAAATTAAAATTTAGACGTACCCTAATTTTGTCAATTTTGTAATTAGAAAAAAACTTCTTGTATAAAAATGATTTAAAAAAAAATTTATTCGAATCTGTAGGAAAAAATTGGGATAGTTATTTTAAAAAAATAAGATGTGTTGCGCATGCGCGTACCGAAAAGGTTAGAATATTGAAATTTTCTTAAAATGTGTATTTTGATTCTCTCTTTCACCTCCTGAAAACCTCATTTTAATCCAAGGTCATCGAGCTGAAATATTTAGTGGTACCTCTTAGCGTGAACACACTATATACTCGTATAATATATTAGTGTATATATATGTCCGATCGAATTGATATAAAATGTTGACCCTCCCTTGTTATTAACCATGAACTTTCTATTTCTGATAATATATACTTCGGGATTACAGGTATATATTGTACAGACGTAGGTAACTGATTCGCTCTTCAATATAATATGGAGGCGGTAGTATATTTTCGTATTTTCGAAATCCATAAATCTAACTTCATTATATATTCGGGAAACTGCTGTATAGGTAGAGTAGAATGTGAAATCATCCGCAAATATGAATCACTTATTGCACAGGTCTAGAAAAAAATGTTTAAAAATTCCATATCTCTGACGTAGTAAGTACGACACGTAGAAAGTATAAATGATGTATATATTTTTTGTGCAACAGCTGAATATAGTATTTATAACAGTATTGTTTTTTTTATTATAATATGTATAGTACCTATCGAGTGAAATCAATATAGATTTTTATTTTTGATTTAAGACTCGTTTGATATCTTTTGTAAAGATACGTCGAACTTGCAGGTAAAAATAAACGGCAGATTAAATAATTAGGTAACTATACTTCTAACTTGTTTTTATCAATTTATCACCTATATTACAACATTTTTTTAAAAAAAATTATCTCCCAAACCAGAGATTGTGAACGTTTTTATTTTTTTTGTTTTGTTTTTTTTTTTCAACGTTTTAAAAACATAATTTTCAAATAAAGGTGTAAAGTAGGGGTGGAAGCATTTCGCTAGTTGAGTAGGATATTGAAGGTAATGGATATATTTATATAACTTGAGAGTAATGATAAATGAATAAATCATTGTATTCTATAAAACAATTTTGAGCGGAACTCTGAAATTTTCATACTATATAACTATATATAATTGTCAAAGAAAATTTTAAAATTTGATAACGTCATCATATTATATATTATATTATTTTAATAATATAGTGTTTTATATATAATCAGGAAACTTTATTTGCTTTTTTTCTATTTATAAAAGTTTCCTAATAAAATTTGTTTTTTTACTTTTAAGAAAATTACTGGAAAAATCAAATATGACCCCTGGAAAAGTATAATTTAGAACGAATTTGCTATCAAAAATGCTTTCATTATTATTTTTACTCGACTCCTTCTACCCGATAAGTTGTTTATTCCAGATAAAAGATAAACATAATTGTTAAACCAATAGATTCCTCTTCCGCTCAAAATCCAATATTGAAGTAGGATATGGCTGTATTTTTTTTTTATAATATTTTAAGATACCTTTTAAAATGTTAATACAGAAGACACGATGTTTAAATCTGGTATTGTACATAAATGTTTTATTTTATATGTCCGATGACATAGTTATTCTCAAATCATTTAACAAGTAACAATGAAAAAGTTCTCTAATATAACGCTAAACACTAAACACACAAAATAAATTTTAAAGATTGTACCTATTGTTAACCTATTAACTAATTAATACTCATGTGATAATTCTAGGTGTTTATGTTACTGAAACAGCTAGGTAGTAAAATTAATATAATCCCGGTCTAATACAGCTTGAATATTTAATTTTTTTTTCATAGTTTTAATAGAAATTAAAAACGATTTGGTGATAGGCCACTTTTGCTGTCAATTATATATACTTTCGTTTATGTGTATACCTTTATTTTTTGATATTTTTGTTTTTAATAAATTTTGTTGATGTTATTACCTAAAGTCTACTGTTTACTATTTAAAGTTGGAGTACAAATTAGATTATTTCTAATTATGCCAATCCGCATTTATATTTTTATAGAATTTGTTTCATTCCTCGTGAACTCTTGATAGCGGAATCATTGCACTTACATTAAAGAACTCTGTAAAGGTATTTCCATATCATTTATTCTCGAGTTTATTCTAATAAATCATTTCCGAGTTCTAAAATATTTTTATAATGTTTTAATTTTTTTAATTGGTTTGTGTAATTTATATACATATATATTTTTAAATAATGTTATATACTTAACATATTTAATTAATAAGCCGATGTTTAAACGTGAAAAGTTAAATTACTGTATGATGCGTGTTCTACCCTGCAGCAGTATCCATCAGCAGCATATTGTATAATCATTATTTTATACTATTTTTAAAGGAGGGCAGGAAAATATGTAATATGAATTATGATCGGACGATGATTTATTTTTTAATAACTAAATACAAAAATAAAGATGTATACTAATAATGAATGTTATTTTTCTAAAGTCTAAAATAAAAATATACTAATGGCTTGGGTATTAGACGAAATGCGTTAGAGTGCATATACGTTAGAGAGCATATAATATATACGATAAAAATTTAAGGATTATAAAGTAAAAAATCAAATAGATTTATTTGTGTTTTGACGACCTCGTGTTTATTGTTCACTACTGTTATGTCAATGTTTATTTTAACAGTAATTTTATTCATTTATTGTTAATTTTCTCCGAGAAACATTTGAAGGCTATATTGTGTTGGATCTAAATAGCCAATTAATTAATTTTTAATATTTACAATATCGAACCGTCAATTTATTTTATTGAAATCGATAAAAGTGGACGATATTGAATGTAAATATTTAAGTTTTCAAAATATCTAACAGAAACTTTTGACTATGATATACACTGCAGATGTTTACGTTTTATATTTGTAATGACAGTCTGACCAAACATTGATGTTATTTATTTACTCATTTTCGATAGTCGGAACTTTTATCAGATGGACGTATCTGTATTATTTTTTTTTTTTGTTTTGTACTATAAACGAATGTGGTGTACGTTATAAACAATAAACTATACAAATATTTCAAATAATTTGAGAACGTTTTCAAATTATCAAAATGAGTAAACTTTTTTTGTCAATTTATTTACAAGCGTTGAATCATATAATTGAAAAAAAAAATACTTAAATATATTATTATTATTATTATTGGCAGCAAATAGCAGTATTATAATATTATTATATTATATACCCGAAGTCACAATATTATACACTATTATTTTGCGTATATGTATTTCAACAAGTTTTTGGTGCGCGCTGAAGATGACAACTTAGTTGTTTAAATACAAAATAAAAGTGTATAATATTGTGACTTCGGGTATACAATATAATAATAATATTAATAGTTACAAGTACTCATTATATATATATTAGTAATATTATGTTAACAAAATATTATGGGTACGTTATATGCTATATAAAGCTTTATAAAACTAATGGTGTTCACTTATAATCTATAATAGTGTATTTTTTAAACTTTATTGTTGTATCAGACTGTGGGTTTTTAAGATTATATATAAAGAATTTTTATATTATTAATTCATGTTTTAATAGTTTTAATACATTATAATGGAAATTACTGAAGACATAGATTTTTAACTATTTTTCAAAATACAGTAATTCGTTATAATCAAAATATATTTTATGATAAATAATGATCCATTTTAAATGTAGTTTTAATTTAATTTTAAGTTTATACCTATTTTTGTTAAACATAAATTTCTTAATTTATTAAAAATATAAATGTACAACTCAATTTATGTAGTTTACAATAAATTATCTATGATTTATTTGTAATTTATAGCATAATATTTTTAAAATTGTATATATTATTATTATAGTGGAATTAATATAAATGCTTGCAATGGTAAATAAAATATTCCTTATTTATAATAACAACGCATTGTCCATTTGTATATTATTATGGTTGAAAAATTTGTTAAATCACGTTTGTAGGTTATTATGAACGTTAAGTATTATACTATATTATATATTATTATATATTATATAGATTATTATTGACATTAGGTACATTTCAAACACGTTCAATAATAAGTTTTTTTTTCTTCAAAAAATAACGCGTATCTATAGCACAAAAGTAGATTAAAAGAATACAATAATTTTCAATCTTATTTTCCTAAAACTATTTTAAACATTAAAAAAAAATTGCAAGTATCTAGGTAGGTACCTACCTATATAATATTTAATTCATTAGTATATTTTCTTCTTCTTTTTCTTCTTCTTCTCTTTGGCATTATCTTCCAATAACTTAGGCTAGGTTAATTTATTTATTAGTACCTATTATTTAAATTTTAATATTGTAGTTAAGTGAGAATAAGTGGGCTCGATAATAATTGAATATGATGTATTATCCAGATTTGTTTTATTTAATAAATTATAGATACCTATATTGGTATTATACCTATGTACCTAATAATTATAATAGTTTTTAAATTCTCGTTTCTTAGTTAATATATTTACTTATAATGTTTATATTAAGAGAGTAAAATTTTTATTAATAATATCGAGTTATTTCTGTAGACTAATGGCCTTGTTAAATCTTGTTAAATCTGCATAGTAGGTATACAGGAGGTTATTTTGTTTTCGGTTTGCATCGTAACGGGACCTTATACGAACGATTTATGGGTCAATACATTATTATTATAGTTTAGTTTGGATCAGTTGCAAGCGTTCTGTTATAACTAGTTTATATACGGAGGAAAAAGTAACGGAAAATGTGTAAACTCGTTTTTAAAAGAAAAAATACCTGTTATGTGATATAAAAGTATAATATGTAGAACTACATATAAAATTCAGCATTAAATTTTTTTCGACCATTGACGTAGGTCGAAGTAATTTCTGTGGTGCACTTATATGTAATTTAGAAGTAGTAGACATTATTATTAAATCAGTTTTTTTTTTTTTTTTTTTTTTTTGGTTTAAAAACAATAATTTTTTTTTTTAGCTTGTTATCAGTATCGTACAATCCGTAGTTTAATCGTTCATGCCTTGACAAGTATTTTAAATCAAAAAAATCTAGTTTGGAAAATCTAGGTTAAAACTTATATGGACTGCAAAACTATAATGCGTTCGAAATTTTTAAATTTATTTCATATGATTGTTTTTGTAACGATTAGTGGACTATTTTGTTTAGGCGTGTACAATTATTTATTTTGAGTAGTAGATTTTTCATGTGTGTATCAGTTATCGTTTTTGTTCGATTTTCATTCGTGACGGATATGGATATACAAGAGTTTTTTGTGTCCATTTAAGATTATGTCCATTAATTAGGATCGTATATTTACTGAATATTTCAAGGAGAATACTTGTCAATTAATTCAAATATATTTTAATCTAAATAAATAATTAAAAATATAGTTATCTATATTGTATATCATTAAGTATACATAGGTACTATTAATTATATTTTATATAACTTATGCAATCAATATTGTACCTTTTATAATAATACTAGATATATACTAGACCTCCTACCTATAGGAAATATAAATATTTAAATATTTTAACTTTGAATTGTTATTATAAATTTGAATATAATAATAATATTATATCATACTTAACAGTATAATGTTATATTTTATTGGTTAGTAATACTGAAATAAATAGTTATTATAGAATAATGTTATTAAATAATTACGTGTAGGTAAGCGTGCAACCCACATTATTACTCCTTGTGGTGTAGCGCGTCATGAATTTTAGCACACTTATCCATAACCTGTTTAAAAAATAGATTGAATCTTTCCGTGGGTAAATGACTCACGATGTCTGCTACAAAACACTATTTCTATTACATTATAAACTGTATATATTCGCAAAAATATTAAAATTATAAGAGATTTTCTTTATTAACAGCTAATATTATATAGATACGTCATAATCCAATGACGTAATTCCAGGGCGGAACGTATTTTGTATTTTACGTGTATTTCGCGTGTTCGTTATAAATTAACACTGCTATGAGAGTGGTGTTATTGTTAAAAAATAGTTCGATACACTTATAGGCGTCCAATATCTGTGATTGTCGAAGGTCTCGATACAGTTTTTTTTTTTTTTCATTTAAGTTTGCTAACACATTTTTTAATTTTATAAATTGAAACATGATATTTTTATGTTGTTGGAATTATAGGAACATGACTGTGTTTTGGCTGCACGGCGAAGAACTGATGTTTGGTGGTAATGGAGTTCATCCTGTTCAACAGAGGATACCACAAATGAAGATGATGAAAGTTCATATACCGTTCACGTTCAAATTACACGAGACTTCAAATTCTTCTTACTCAGGTGAATATAGATAATATTTTATATATAGGTACCCTAACTATATAACTGTCAAAAGGCGTAGGTATGTTTTATCAATTAAAATATAGGTGCATTTGGATAACTTATACTTTAACATTTAAAACTTTCAATTATACAGTGCGTTTATTATAAATGTTCGTACAAAAATTAATTAGCCATACATTTGAAAATCGATTTTACTGCGGATATTAATTATGCCAACGTCGAATTTAAATGTACTTAATATTAGTGAAACACTTAGAATAATTTACGATTAATGCGTTATAAAATAAATAAATTAAAAACCGATTTTATCCGAGACCACGTTGCATTAAATAATAATTTAATTATAATGTTTTAACGCAACTAATAAATTTAGAATTTCAGAAACGTTTATACTTTATACGCTTATACCTACTTGGTTACAATTTATTTTTATTTTTTTTTTTTTTATCTATTTTAAAGCTTTTAAAAATCTCCACAAGAATTACAATGAGGTTAAAATATTTAACATTATATATTAAATATATATTTGACAATGAATGACGTACTTACAATGAAACCTGTTTTAAAAATAATAAAATAAAATTCAATATGATTTTTATAATTTAATCATACAAAAACTATTACCTAACATGTTAAAAAATTTCGTTGGGAATACCAATATATATAATTCCTATACCTACCAAGGATGATGTTGCTCATGAATAAATTAATAATTATTATACTCGCCGGGATTTATCCGTCGTTGTTAAACAGAGTTCTTGAAACTCGTTTGTTTGTTTATAATCTTGTTTCGCCATAATTAACTAAATATACCATAAAAACTATACCTATACACTATATTGGGTTAGAACTTTTTTTTATTCCTATCACGATAATGACCCCCGGGGATACATTGTGACGGAAAAGAAAGAAATAAAATATTTAAAATACATTTACAGTAGTATCGTTTCCGATAAATTGTAAAAATATATATTTTATCATATGAAATAATTATAATAATAATTCAAAACCACTCGTTGTTATTGACCTTCAGGACGTAGATGTATAGAATTATACATATATGCAAAATTACATATTTTACAATAAGCTCATTCTTGACTTTTATATAACGTAATTACATATATATTTGTTATATAATCAACATTATGATAATCGTAGGTATTATAATTAATTTTTTTATGGGGCTATTAACTAGAATTGGACTAAAAATATCCTTATTTTATGATGTAAGTATAGCGTTTTAAAAACAAAGATTATGCACATTGAGTTGTAATTTTATACAATTTATCAATATTAAGTACCGACGTTATTTTACTCTATAAATGTGTTTGTGGTAAAATTCGATTTACATTTTAATTGGTTTCATAGTAGACGTAATATAATTAACACAAATTGTATTCATATTTTCATTGATAAAGGATACTTTAAATGTTTTAATTGTATGTGATTTAGTAATATTATATTATCGTTCTATTATAAGAACTGGACACGTTATAATATACCTACTTAATGTTTTGAACCGCTTAGCGATTGTGGATGATTTTTTATTGTTAAGCCCACTACACAGTGGTTCAAAATACGATTTTGTTGTGTATATTTATTGATTTTAAATGATGCGAAAAAAAAATATAAAGTCTATATTACTATTGTTATTAGTGTTAATTATTATTTATTATTAATCATTAATTATTTTAGGTACTAAGGTAAATATACCAGATAGGTGGTATATAACCAGAGAATAGATAAAATCAGAACCCACACTTTGATATTGAATAGCATAACATATAGTATTCATCATTATGATCTTCAGCCATTTTATCAGCATAGCTCAAACAACTAATCAATTTAGAATAATTATTCTGTTTGGTAAACTATGTACGCATGCATGATAATGTAAAAGTTTCTGTCGTGAAAGTGCGATAGCCATGTTCACATGATGATACCGATGACATGACGGTAGTTCTCGTGATAGATGGTGTAGCGACTACACATTCAACTAGATAACCAGATACCATCGTGTGACCGTGGCTCAAAGGATGAACACATTGAACTTGATAAAATGGCTACGGTCAGCAATATTTTTAAAATCGATTACCGATTGAGTTAAAGCGTTTTGTATCTTTCCGTATCTCTGAATAGATTGTTTTATTCTCTAAAAATGAACACCATATTATACTATTATATTATTATAACTTTTCCATACTTTCATGTTTTAAACACTGAATATTCTGATATAAAATTGCTTAAATTATGTTTGTACAATTGTATAGGTACCTATTATTGCCAATTTAATTTTCTCCCGTATAGAATTCGTGGTGTACACATATATCTACTTATTCATCAATCCTTGTTAGGATCCTTATACTTACTTATACTGTACTGAAATTTAGTACCTATAGTACTTAACCACGAGATTAAACATAAAAAAAAAAAAGATCATACACATAATCTAATAATATTTTTATAAATTATTATTTCTCTATCAATTAGGAACCTAACCCAACAAAAAATTATTTTAAATGTTGATTTTGTTTAGTTAGTAATTTAAGTTTATAGGTATTTTATAAAATTATAATAAATGTCTTTATTCCAGAAAATGTTTGAATAATAATGTAGGTACTTGAGAATATTTTAATATTATATGTGCGATAAAATTTATCAATTATGTTGATCAACGAATATTAGGTGATAGTTCAATAACATAAAATTATTTCTGCCGTTTATGTATATTTGTTGCCAAATTTATACAAGAAAATTAGTAGGTTGCAAATCCCCACGATCGGCGATAATATTAATTTGAAAATACAAAAAGAGTTGTTGGCACAGCTGTTCGGTGAAAAACCGGTATGGTCATTGTCTGTATAACAACGGATGTACACTTCCAATACGTTTTTGTTGCGTAATATGCATAAACTCGACTATACAAAAAAACTAGTCATTTGTGTCTGCGAACGGATACATATTTTTAAAATTACATGTCATATTGTTAATTTAAAATATTGGTTTTACAATCGAATGGGTGTGTTTTTTTTTCGAAAGTAAGAAGTTAAAAAGTTTTACGCAAGTAGGTAGGTACTTTTATCAATAATGGAAGTTGAACACGAATTTCTAGAATTTCTCATATCTATAATTTGGTCCTAGAATTTTTAATTTCTTATTTATCTACTCTATATTCAACTCATATTAATAATTTAATTATCATTACTATTCATTTTTGATATACTATAATAATAGTATTTACATGTTTTAAAAAAGAGAAGGAAATAGGAAGATATTATTTAATACGTCATATTCAATTAAAATATGGTTGATTTTGAGTATCTGCCCAAGTTTATTTGCATATTGTTTTTAAAATAATTTTTTTATTGTATTTCTGACATTAAAAACTAAATTTGTTTATATCTTTGAGATTACCATATTTTATTTTAATTTTCAAATGCTAAGTTATTTATATATCGTAACATACGGATGTATTTATGACATGTTAATATTCACTATGTTCCCCTGACAGTTTTTACCGCGGCATGCGTGACTTATTTTATTCCATAATTCTCGAGATATTTCTGGATTGATGACGTGTTTTGTGCCTCATTAAATGCAGTTCGTTAAGCGAAGTTCAGAATTATTTTGTGGATCAGTATGTTTCCGTAGTATTGTATGATCTAAGAGAGTAGCTAAAAAAGTGTCAAATATGATATAATTGAATCGAAAAAAGCAATACAATATTATTGTATACTTGGCTATATTTATATGTCTAATGTATTATATATAATCAGTGGCGTATTTAGGGAGGGGGGCTAAGGGCGGGCAATTTTTAAAGAGGTTTTGAATAATATTATTACTAAATATTGTTACACTGTTGGTGGAAAAAATATAGTATTAAATTTGGGTTGAAAATAGTTAATGATTTTTTTTTTTTGCTTATTTTATGTTTATATCAATAAATTTGAGTGGAAAATAGTTTATGACTTTTTTTTTTGATTATTTACATTTTCAAATATGTATTTTTGTATTTTGGTGGCACCAAAATTTTGTTGTGTACCTAGGCAACGAAATTATAAATACGCCATTGATTATAATGCGGCATAACTCATATTACTATAGCCAGCCACGTGTTTTTTTATGAAATTATAGCTTCTAACGAGCAATATTTTTTTTAATCGATTTAAAAAAACTAGTTTAATCATACAATTTAACAAATAGTATGGTGCAAATGTACAATAAATGCATGCGTATAAGTTGAAGTATACAAGGATATATATAGTTACCGTCTGGTAAAATTATTAAATACCAAATCAGAATACGTGTACATATAGTTGACATTTATTAAAACGAAAATATGATTTGTTTTAGATAGGTAGTATAGGTACCTAATTTTTTTTGTCGATTTCTTAATACTATTGATGATTCAAAGGTACATAAATTACCGTGAAATTTCTTTATACTTAATATAATATGTTTTTTTAAATTTTATAATTCGACTTTTATTTGTCTTTCCTTATGCTTCAACTGTTTTAAGCTATATTGAACATTTTAATTAATTATTCGTTTTCACAACCGTTATCTATGGTATGTGCATAGTAGATAATCGTGATTATTACCAAAGTTAATTACAAATTATCTATATTACAATGAATATTGTTTTAAAATGTATTGAATATTATTTATCATGAGTGGACATTAACTAGTTTGTTTGGCGTACTTACTTTGAATGTATTAACTTATTACCTACTTACTACCAAGTTCATTTATTTTGATTCAAAGTTAATTGAAAAAAATTAATTAATTTATAAATAAAAAAAAGTTATATAACTTAAGATGGCAATTTTATTAGATACCAAATAACATTTTTGTTATGATATAAAAAAAGTCAAAAGACATAGGTTTATTGAAAAATAAAAACTATTAACTACTTAACTAACTATTTTAGATACTTATCCCTTTTTGTCCACAATATTAACTTATAACGAATAAAAATAAATTGCTTAATATAAAAACTACAAGATAGGTATATGGATATAAAACATTTACTTTTTGATTTAGGTACTGAGTTAAGTAATAAGTTAAGTATTAAGTTAAATCAGGTTGTAACTTTTAGCTTTAATTACTTAATTTTATTATTAACTATGTGCATATTCTCGTTACTAATTGTAAATGTGTTGGTTAGAATTTAAGAACGTATAAAATAACGTTTGTTTTCGTGTACAGGAAGAAGTTGTTTCAATAAATAACCCGTTGAAGATTAAAAATGCCCTGTTTTTATTATAGAAAGTTAAATTATTATAACTGTTTTATTAGTTAAGGGATAACATATTTCAAAGATTTTAATATATTTGTAGATATTGTCCGTTTCCACAATTTTTAGTAATTTTGAAATTTTCCCCGTCCAATATAACGTCTAGTCACGACGAAGTGCTGTATGTATGCGTACAAATTAATACATAAAAAAAATTGTTTTTTTTTTCTTAAATTATATTACGTATTATACAATATGCATTATTATAGCATGGAATCTTCTCCAGTAGTAATTGAAAAACAATCATGTGTGTGTATATATATATATATATAATTTATTACAGTGTATCTATTATATGTAAATTGAAAACAAGGTATTGGGCCATTCGCCACAAAAACCTGAATTGATAACGATCGGACAACCAAGAAAAGAAAGTAAAAAGAAAGTAGTTTTCGTTAATACCATAAATTTTTTTTTTTTAATATCGAGCTATATATTTTGATGTGTGTTACGTTACAACTGACCCTGTACAAACCTGACCGTTCCAATTCTAGAAAGTGTACCGCACACGAAACACGGATGGATGTGTATAAAAATCCTTGTTTATTACATTAAATATACATCGTACACGTTTTCTTTCTAAAATTAAAATTTTTTTCATCGTACATTTTTTTTTTTTTTTATTATTTCTCATAAACGTGTTATTTATATACGCATACTGCTACTAGGTATATATATATATATTATATATAGGATAATATAATATGATACTGCTTATACATTTATTTAACGTTTTTGTGAAGAAGTTTTTAAAAATTATAACTATATATGTAGTCTCTATCTATACATTTGTCGGTTTAAATTTAAATTTTCAAATAATTACCTAAATGTGATAAATATTTATATATATATAATTTTGGTATTATCTAATAACTATTTACGTTAAAAATAACTCGAAGTCTCGTGTTAAATCGTTAACCTTTTAGCCTGTAGATATATTGATTATAGGAATTGAATTTGAACTTGAATTTGGAAATACGAGTAGACGTAACCGAATATTTCCAGGTTGATTTTAATATTTTATAATATTATAATCAATAGTTACTATATTGTATATATTATATATTATATATTATGAATGCGTGATCAACATAGGTACGTTTATCAATTCGGTATTAAATAATATTATACATACAGAAGGAACCAAGGTCGAATAATTTTTTATTTGCTTATAGTTTATAATATTTATACCGTAATATTTACAAGTTTTATTTTATTTTCCGTATATTTAAATTTAAAATGTTAAAAAAATACGTTTGTGTTTAAGCCGTAGAGTGAATAATCTGTTTATTATTTATCGAAACCAGTATAAAAAAATAAACATTAAACTCAAATAAAATTTGAATTTTTTCCAGAACAATGTCATTGTTATATTATTGTCATTTCTATAACTAGAATTATCTACTGTACAATTATTAGACATTAACCAAATTAAATTTGTCCATTATACGAAATTATTTATTATTACACATAAATTAAATAATTATAATAATTATCGCAATTTTAAATTCAATTAGAAATAAGATATATTACACTGTTTCGCGCCACATTGTGAAAAAATTGTAAATTTTTATAAATAAATAAAATTAATTAAAATTAATTTGAATTTAAGCAACTATTTCGTGAAAAACTATATTTATAGATATTTAGTCAAATGTTTTTTTATTTTATGAATTGCGAAAAAATCGAACAGTGGCGTCATTTGAGGTTTTATTAGATATGGGGACAACATTTTTATCAACCTTCACAAATAATAAATGTGTTTATTTCTCGTGAATAATCATAAAAATAAAAATGCCATCAACATTTTTCTGTATTTGGTTGACATAGATATACTCCTTTTTTTTTTTTTAAATGTGATTGACTAAATTAATTAGACATTTCCAACGATCGGCCCATGGAATATTATATGGAGGGAAAATGCTTCTTTTGCCACCCCTCTCTCAAATTACGCTACTGATGGATAGTAAAGTCGTAGTTTTATCCGTATTTGGTTTCGATTTATTTTAATATGTCCGAAACAAAAAAAAAAAAATTTGACCAAGATATAAGAATATATTTAATTCAAAATGGGAACTAACATGGTATTGTGTTTTGAACACGAAAATAAACCCTTGTACTTAATTTGCTTACATGTTATTAGTATTCAAATTCATTATAATTATTATAAAAAAAAAATGTATAATGTATAGTTTTTCTATATTAATTTTCTTACTTTTCTGTGCTTTTAAATATTTAATACTTTGGTACCTACTAAAACGGTTTTATAAATAGTATAATATTTGATTACTATATTAATTGTCGATCTATGACTTAGGTATATGATACATCGTAATAAATTAATATGAATACAATAATAAACATTTCGCATGAATATAATATATAACCGTATCATATCGTTCATTTTTTTTCTATAGTGAACTTCCGTTTTTACTATTTTATTAGAAATCGCATTTCTAATCATTTTGATATTTTATTCAACACGTTTGAATTCAAACGAATAAACATTCGTTTGAATTCATCAGTTATTTATAATTTACCAAGTATTTGTTTTTTATAACAACATAATATACCTAGGAATGATATATTCTTTTGAAATAATACTTTTATATGATTTAATATATCACACGTTTCGTTTTAAAATTTAAAAGTATCGATTATATTGTAAATGAATGCGCATTTAAAAGGATGCTACATACCCATTATTGTGGGTATTAAAATATGTACACTCTCTATTAGTACTTTACGTCTCTTAGTAATCGCAGAGTGAAAATGTGTACAAAATATGAAAAATGAGAATAATTACTGTGATCGAGCGTGAAGTTTTTTTACATTTTGTTTTTTTGAAAGACTAAAATCCGTGATTGAAAATCGTAAAATTTTAACTAAAAAAAAACTCCATGCTACGGCATAGTTATTATTTTTTTTTTTAGTTCAAATTTTACGATTTTCAATCACGGATTTTAGTCATCCAAAAAAACATAATGAAAAAAAATTTCACGCTCGAGCATAGTAATTATTTTCATATTTTGTATACATTTTGACTCTGCGATTACACAGAGAAAAGTTGTAGTTATAGAGCGTTAATGTGATTTTTAACAAATATCTTGGTAACACAACAATAAAAAATGCTACTGATACATAATTATTTTAAAATAACTTTTAAAATATTTTTCAATTATTAGATTTTCATTTTTCTTAAAATTGTATAAAAAAAATTGCCTATATAAAACCCCTTAATAATCAGGCGTGCATCGTTCTCTTAAGTATTTACTATTTATGAACATTTAAAAATATCGATGTGCTGTAAAGTTATTATCGTTAATTATTATTAAGGTGTGCTGTGATAAAACGTATAGATTATAAGTAATAACGTTAAGACAATAATAAATAGAAAATTAAAACTAATAAAGCTAATATAAAACTTTGTTTTGACGTATTGTTATAAGGTGATAATGCATTTTATTCGAATACATTTGGTATGTTCTGAAGTTAATATTTGTGTCATAAAAAATAATGGCGATTTTCAAGATATTTATACTCGTGTATGTATTTGGTCTTATAAACCATACAATGGACTGTAACTAATCATGTACCTATGGCTATATCATATAATATATTATATATACTTTTTATTTTACACCGAGCACAATATAGGTAATATGAGCAATATTCTATTATGTCTGATTTTCAATGATAAAAAATTGAGAATAGGATTAATCTATTTATTATATTTTAATACGCTATATTGTAACTTCCGAGCTATATTTGTCCAAGGAAAATGAAAATATGAATGTTGTTATAATATTACAGTACTTAACTAACTTTAAAAGTTATTTGTCAGTTTCTTGAAAATTTTACCAAGGGCTATTTTCTGAAATTAAATGTTAATAAAAATTGATAATTTTGGAGGTAATCTTGGAGTTTACGAAAGTATTTGTAATGAATGTCCAAGCAGTTAAACGAGAAGTTGTCATTCGTAAAAAATTAGAAATCTGGTTCTTTTTCTAATTGGTTAATACATAAAATTCACATACGTTTTTTATAGTATTAGATTAAAAATGGACAGAATATCGTCCGAAATTCTTAATACCTAATTAGAAACGCATTGTAGTTATAGCGCTGTCAAAGCAGCAAATTCAAAATTACAAGCAGTAGAATTTGGTTTAAGATAGCCATTTGTTTTTTTTAATTGGTAATAAAATATAAATTACCGGCGATGTACTATAAAAAGCCCCTATAAAAACTTTGCTAATAATACATAAAGCTGTTTAAATAAGGGAGCCGCTAATTTAAAAGTTTTATGACCGTGTCAAACTTTATAGAATGCTTTAATACTTTAAAGCTGTTGGGACGGCTAAAAATCAATATTTTTTTAATCGTCCACTGTCGTCTAGTAAAATGTTTTATTTATACCTTTTAATAATCTGTTATTTCTTATCTGGTAGTGGCATAGGAAAATTTTTTACCATTCGTACTTGATTTATCAATTAATACGTACACGAAGTATGACTGCCCTTTTTTGTTTTTAAACTCATTTTAAAATTTTACTGAAAAATATTTTTAAAGTCTTATTAGAACGAAACAAGTTATTAACATAATGTCTCATCCATATTACCAAAATATATAATAATCAGTGATCAGAGATCCTATAATATTACCTAGGTATATAAATGTAGATAGCTGCGAGCTATTATTTGACAATGTTATTAACAAAGACGATTAACAACAGATTTCAACTATTGGTATTAAGTTCATTGTGCCAATGACATACGTCGAAGACCTTTAAAAACAAAGACCAAGGTTTCATTTGAATTTAAATTTGACAAAATACGTGTTTAAATTTTCAACATCTACAATACTGTGAATGGTTTATTACAGCTTAAATTTATGAAATCCATTTTGGACTTAAACCATTAACATAATGTTAGAAATATATATTTAGTTTGTTAAGCTTTTCAAATTTTTAATTTAAATTCGTAGCTTCCTTAACCCATTATCATTGAATGATTTAATTAATCATAATGATTATTGTTGTTTTGTTCAGTTTTATAGCATTGCTATTGTAAATGAACAACCGCTCTTCCTGGATAGTTTGTTAACATTTTATCAACGCCCATTCAGCACTGGGCGAACTCAAAATTAAAATTCCTAATAATACTTCATTAGTAAATTACGTGTACCACTTATTTATGTTTAAATGCGGTCATTGCTATATAATGGCGAAGGTTGATTTTTATTGAGAACGAACTGTTTGTAAAAATGATTGTTATAGATATAATAATTTGATCGTTTTATACCTTTAAAACCTTTTTAGACTAAATAGTGATTATAATTATTTGCAAAACTTTTTGGAGAAAAAGAGTAAAATAACTTATTTAAATAATATTAACTATATTATAAAGTACTAAAATATAAACCATTTTTATATGCAATAATTATTAATATTTAAGTACTATAACTGACTTTATAATTAATCGTCCGTAGTTTTGACATTGAACAATTCAGTAAATGTTATCAGCAGTGAAATTAGCTTTTTAGCCATGTACCTAATTACCTACACGTTGATGTTTTCAGTAAAAATGTAAACGTTATAGATTTAAATCTTGTTGCATGTTTATAGACAACTTCTGGATAAACCAAATTCTATGTATGATTTTGTCGCTCATAAAATATAATACTATTGACATACCTACCTAAAATATAAATTCCTATTTACAATCCTCCGACCTCGATTGATTTTCGAATGAGAGCTTGTATATTGAATACACAGGACTACAAACACGATATGTTGTTTTCTTCAATAACAATTTGAGGCAATAAAAGTGCTTAAAATGTTTCATAAAAGTTCAAAAATATTTATACACAGCTGGTACTTTCATATAGATATAATAAGTTTTTCAAATTGTCAATATTTATATGTATATCTAGATATTTAATATAAAAGTTTTTTAATATCTATTAGGTACTTAGGATTTTAAAATTACTTATAAAACTACTATAAAAATACTTATATAATTGTATTAAATATATATTATTTTATTCTGTTTTAATCAAGTATGGATAGTGTGTTTAAATCGTCATGCGATGTCCTAGGTATAATAATAGTAAATCGCATCAATTCAAACACTCTGTATGTATGTATCATCGAATATAAGTAAAATTCTAAATTAAAAAATATCACGTTTATATAGAATTCATTAAAAAATAATTTATTATTCTTCACATTAATAATAATTGTTTAGATTAATTTAATATTGGGATGACGTCGACGATATAATAATAATATATGTTTAAAAATCATAATATATATTATAAGTAAATATAGATTTCGATAATATACCTATCAAGGTTTATTTGAGTTTTAATATTGTAAGATAATACTTTATTTTTAGATGATTGACATTACTATAGAAACTGCAGTATTTTAGATATCATATATTCATTACAAATGTTATAAGTCAAGTTATGCTTTGTTATAATTCACAAACAAATTAATTAGGTAGTGTATAAAATAAAGACATTAATAGCTGTATTTGAACAAATTTGATTGTATTTAAATAAAAATTAATCATATATATATATATATATATTTTTCTTTATATGATAAAACACTATAAAGTTAATATGAATAATATATTATAATATAGTGTGTATAGATATGTAGTATGATATGTACTCTTATTTCTTAAATGTTTTTATTTTTTGATGTATGTATGGTGGTCGTACGAGTGTAATAAAATAAATAAACTCGCATAAAATATCACAGAAATTAGAAAGTTTAATAAACCGGTTACCATGGTGCATAAAATTATACAATCTGTAATATTGTGAAGAAAACAAAAATACGTTTCTATAAAATACCACAATTTATTGTCGCACTATTACAATAATACTTTTACTTTATTCTTATTATATAAAAAAATATCGACGATAATATCTCTATTTTATTTATAAAAAAATTTTGGAAATAAATTATGAATTATATATTATAATATATAATGTGTATATTATTAGGTATATACTTCAAAAAGTCACAGAAATCTCAGATTTAATTACAATTTGTACATATGGTACCTATATAATAATTCATAATTATACAAATACTAAATATTAATATATTTCATCCGTGCTATATACATATATCTATTATTTTGCATAATTCATACATTTTGGCAATGTTTTAATTAAACGTTATTTTTACCAATGGAAATCGTACATAATATGTTATGATACATAGTTATATCGGTTTTCGACGATAATAATCGAAGTATAGCAAAATTTTGGACAGCGGCCGATCAAGGATATTAAGTTTAGGAGACAAATAGCAGTCAGACTGCAGTATTTATATTATAACCAGTAAAACGGATTGTATATGATATAATATGTTGTGATGCATGATGCCATAACCAGTATCAATCATAAACCCATAACACAATTGGTTTGTCCATGATGAAAGTTTCTTAAAAAAAGTCAAGACTAATGAAACGATTATAAATTTTGCTTTCGAAAATCCTTCATATTATACATTTTTGGAGTCGTATTATTAACATGTAAATTATACATAATATTATTAATATATACCTATATTAAAGTTAAATTATACTAAAATACCTATATTGAAACAGAATTATTTAAACTGTAATCTATACTTAATTTGTATACTTGTCGTCTCCCGAGTACGTGTTTTACTGCAAAATAAAACTAAAACCGAATTTACTATTATATGCTTATAAACGACATATATAGGTCATATATACCTAGTAGTCGTCAAAAGTAATATTATATTATATCTATACATATATATTATTTCATATTTGTATTATAGGTATGTCTCAAAATCTCTGAGGGGGTCAATAAATTCGGCGCAATATATATGCTATTAACAACTAATATTGGTCCATATTTACCAAAAATTGTTTGAATATGAAATATATACGGCGATGAATGTCGAATCTTTCATATGATTGGTAGTAGGTATATACATTTAAATAATAACGTATCTATAGTAACATAACCATCAAGGAGATGAATCTTAGAATGACTTAGAATCCCGGACCTCTCCTTTAATACATGTAGATACTTAAAAAAACGCATATTATACGCTGTAGGTACCTACATTTGATAAAAAATATATTACTTAATTATAATATTATAATCGAATTACTTATTTTTAATGTTTTTATTTTATATAAAAATGTTGATAAATATTTTGTTGGAGAATAGATTTTACACTAGGTACCTATAATATATTTTTCATATAGTGCTATAAAAGACTAGAATAAAAGGACGTTACAGCTAAAAAAATGTCATTGCAAATCTCAAATTAGCATTTCTCATTTTTATCAATCGTATACAAATACGATAGATAACAATATTGTGTAGTTTCCTGCGTAGTCATTTTTCAATATAACTATTTTTGAGATTTTGAACAAATTTAAAAAATGGATTTTCAGCTACTCATAAGTTGTATAGAAATACATATATCAAAAACCGGATACGTATATATATAAAATGCTAGACAATATTGTACTTTGTAATTAAATTTTTGTTTTGTTTTTTTACGTTATTATTGTAATTTGATGAAAATAAGAAACGTAAAAATAATAGGTGTCTTAAAATATTTTTTATAAAGAAACCCGTACCTATATATAAAAAAAAAATTATAGTGATAATAATGAACCACATATAATTTACTTTTAAAATGTGTTTTTTACAGTTTTCTTATAAAAGTGGTTAATTTACTAAAAAAACTTCTTGGACCCTTCCCTTGAAAAGTTCCTGGTTGTGCCACGAACGTCTATATATTATATAGGGTAGTGTACACGAATAATAAAATAAAAAAAACCAGTCAGTAGGGGGTGAAAATTAAAAAGTCTTTGGTCGTCGGGTAGGTTAGTGATAGTGACTAAATTGAATTTTAAAGCAATGATCAATCATTTATTTCAATAAAATGATTTAGAATAGAGCTTGGTGTAATAGTAAAATATCTACATGCTCTGTGAAAATGTTATATTTTTAGACCATTATTATCAGAACTACGAGGAAATAACCCGGTTTTTTGCCTTTCCATTTTAGTTTTTTCTAATGCGTTTATCCAAAAAGTCGAAAATTATCTCTTTCCTAATTTATTTGCTAGGTACCAAAAATGAACACACATGTAACAAATTAGACCAAGTTTTCTGATCAATAATTAAAACAACGATTTTTAAGCGAAATATATCATAGGTACCATATACATATATATTATACTATATATATGTAGGTATGCCTATTTAGTATAAATTAAATATTTATGTTATTAGATATACAACTTATGCATATAAAAAATAACGAAAAATGAAAATTTTAGAGTTTCAAGGTTTTGGCATATATAATAAATTCTTATCGATAAATAGATGTGCACATCGAGGTTGTTTTATTATTCCACCGAAAGACAAATTTTAAATTTAAATGTATAAAGTCGTAAATATGTGCATTTGTATTTTATTTAGGTACTGAGTAAACAATATAAAAAAAAATTAATTCTTTGTGGAAATAATTTTTAGGGCCAAGTACTAAAATATCATTAACTGGCATTATAATAATATATTAAATTTGAAAAAGATAAATAAAGAAAATAAAATTGATAAAGATAAAATAAAATGTTAAGTACCTTAAACTGTTTTAATTGACATTTTAAAAAACTCAGTTTTGACATATTAACAGACAAGGTTGTTAAATATGATTAAAAAATGCATATTATTGACAGGCTGTATAGAATGTAAAATATTTTGAAGCCGGTGTATTTTATTCTCTTAATTAAAAAAAATTATTGTTACAACTGCATAATATGAGTATTGATAAATGTACATTGACAAAATAAATTCAATGGTATAATTATTTCGAAAATATATACGTCCTATCTATAATTTACTGTCTTCGTAGATATTAATTTTGTAAATATTGAAATGAATACCTCTATCAATTTTAAATTTAAATTTAAATTATGTCACATTATCGTTTTAAATGTAATATTAAATAACCTATACCGCCGCAGTGCGGAATCCAGCACATCCAATCACATGCCATAATCCAGCACATCTGCCTACCAGCTTGGCCTATTATTCATACTTCGTCCGAATAATTTCTGTTTTTCAAAATAATTAAAATAAATTACTATTTTTCAAATGTTTATACGATATAGGTAAGAATGTCGGAAGCGTATAAAATATCGTAAAATATTTCGATATAGGTGTACCTATACATTCTTTATAATTTTATATATTAACTTATCGGTACACCGAGAGGATAAATATTAATATATGTTATTGTTATTTATAAAACTATTTCGTCTCAATTCGAATCGAACCAAAATTATACATGTCATTGCAATAATTTGTTGAAAATGTCTAATAGTTAATGAATTTTAATACTACGGCGAATTGATAATATAAGTTGATATCTGAGAAATGTCCGTCACGATATATTATTCTACCTTTGCAGTTGACAGACAAAATAACAGAAAATTAATATCTATTTAAAAAAAAAATCATTTTTTCGACATTGAGTGTAATTTTTTTTTTATGGATATCACGTGACCTTGAAATCCTTTAAGTCTTGTTTAAACGGTCATATTCTGTGACATTCACTCATCCGAACAACTCTGTAGTAAAGAGTCAACATTCATTGAAATTTGAAGGGCGTGAGTTGTGTACACAATAGTTGGTTATCTATGCACACACCGAATTTTCATATATTTTCGTCCATCACAGTATAAAACACCTAATATACGTTTAAGTGTGAAATCTATGTATTTTTTTTTTATTATTAAAAAAAAAAGACGTTGACTTTTTCATTAATTTTTATAACATAATTTTGTATTATCGTATAATATTATCGTATATTACCGAGGGGTACTATGATAATCAGTGTACAAAATTTCGATAATATGATAATCGCACGATAATCATTGATAATCTTCGATAATCTTTCTTATATTATATAAATAATTCCTTTAATCATCACAGATTATTGTTCTCTACCTATTAAACATATATACACATAATATATATATTATAGATAAATAAAAAGTATTTGCTTGAGTATTTAAAATGTAATAGTACATGCAATTTTAATATAATATTTGAAAAGTTAGGTACCTAAATAGACGGCAATTGACAATTATTATGTACCTACAATACTATATTAATTATTATGCATTTTTCATAATTTAACGTAATTCAACTATAATTGATAATCATGATAATCACTGAAAATCTAGAAAATTTTGATAATCAGTAATCTGGTGTACAAAATTTATATTAGTGGTTTACCCCTCGATATTTACCTATATTTTTTTTTTGTAAAATTGCTTTAAGCGTTCCAATAAATTTATAAGATATTGTTGAACCATGATGTTATGTTTCTTAGATATTTAGTATATATTTATAAAATAGTGAATCCTGACGTTTGCAGACCTTCGGAGATCGATCATCAATAAAATATAATTTTATATTAATATAGGTGCCTATATATCTACCTAGCTGGGGTTTTTTTTAACCTATCGATATCAAAATCAATAAATTTCCAAATCAAACATGTCATTCAATCATCAATCATTTTTAAACGTGACTATATAATATGTCTATATATAATAATGCTTGTATAATGTATCGCGGACTCGACGAATATATATATATATTATATAGTTTATTGGAGAGAGAGGAGTCGATCATATACTCGATCATATATATTATTTTACACCAATTTTTTTTAAAACAATTTGTTAATTTTTCATCGCTCTCCCTTTAAGTATATACTATATACCTACAATTTACTTACTGACGTGTATATATATATATACCTTAATGGTCACTGCACATAACGACTTGGCCGCGTAAGACGGGACTTTTGTAAACGGAGTGGGTGGGGTCGGCACGATGACTCTCCGAAGGTTACGTCATGACGACACGTCCCAGGTTATAATTACTTACGTTTTACAGTACAGTTCTCCTTCAAGGTTTCACGAGTGGAATGAAATAAACAATCACATATATATAATATATATATATAGCTGCACATGCACGAGACGCGATAAAAAGCGAAAACATCTACTAAAAATATATAGATACATAATATTAACTGGACCGTTTAATATAATCCCTTATTTAGAATTATTATATATCCTTGTTGAAAAGGGATGGGCAATTATTGACAGACTTCTTGTACCACCTACTCAATTTCGGAATACTGCATAATTTTCATAATATATTATATTCCACGAAACATTTTTTATTTTTTTTTTGCCGGATACCATCATACTACTATTTTGAACACAAAAATCGCAATAAAATGTGTTACGATTTCGTCCTGAACTCAAAATAGGTGTGTACCAATTCCGTCGAGTCAGTGGCGCAACTACGGGGGTGCTAGGGGTGCTGGAGCATTTTAAACACCCTCAAGTTCCATGTCATTCTAATTTCAAATATCAGCTATAATTTTACCGATGTAATTGTATTTTTAAGATTTTACTATTAGTTATTTTTTTTTCAGCATGTTACAGCAGCGCTTTACTAATTTAAGTATAATTAATATTGAGAGAGACTTAGCTAATGACATTGTTCCAGACGAAATCTTGTACACAATTGCTAATACCGATAGGAAATTATGTTTGACTCTTTAAATTTAAAAAAAACATAAGAAAATATTATAAGTAATAAAATAAATTACATTTTTTTTCCAAAAATGATATTGTAAATATAATGATCGTATAATCTAAATATTGGCAATATGTAATGTTGGTTTGGGAGTGTGGGGTCGGAGCACCCAACGACATTATAAGCAATTCATAATAGTAGCACCCCCAAGATTTGAACTCTAGTTGCGCCACTGCGTCGAGTATCGAAAAAAAAAAAATGGTACATACCAACATGTTTATAAATGTTTGACGTACAAATTAAAATTGTTATTAAATATAAACTATAAAAATCATTCATTAAGTATATAGGTAATGTAATAGTAACATTAGAACTTTTGTAATATTAATATTAATATGTTATGACACATAATATTTTCATTTTTGTATAATATTAAGAATTAAATCATTTGATTATTTGTAGGTAATTTTATAGTATTTTGATATATAAAAACGGATAATTTTCATATTTCTCATCAAACATATTTTGAGGGATGAAATATTGGTAGGAAAATAATATACCTATCTTCTTTTTTTTTTTTTAACCGGGACGGAATTGATATTTAAAAAGTTTTCTTGGACGGAACTCACCGGAATTTAATAGTATAGGTATATAAACACATAAGCATCCATCAAGAGTAGGGTAAAAGGGGACATGACTCCCTGGCGAGCTCCCTGGCTTTTCCGTACTTATTGTAAAAAAATTTAACTATTATTGAAAATACTTGTGAGTACTATTTGCATTATACGAAATACTTTTTTTTTTTTTGCTTATTTGTTGTTTTTAAAGTGAATTTCTTGAGATTTTTGGGAAAATTTATTATACGAATGACTTAAGTGAAGTTCTGTCAGTCCCCCTTGAGTTTTTCTAGATATGGATGCCCTTGTATACACTATAAACTAAATAGGTAGATATATTTTAAGTTTTTATTATTCTTCGATAAGAACAGTAGATACTTTTTTAATTCTCTGATATTTTTTTTATTTATTTTTTTACACTACAATTATAAACTATAAAAAACAAATGTCATAACAATTATTATATCTCTGATATCTAAATAAAATATTAAAATCACGGTGCAAAAAAAAAAAAAAAAATGTTGACAATCATGATTACAGAGTAATAAATTATCCAACAAGCTAACAATTAAATATTGAAGTATATTTTGTCAAATATTTACTGTAGGAATTAAAACAATAGTGATCATTCTAGTCTCCAAATGTACACTGATTAACCAAATATAAATGTAACTGTTTAACTAGGTATATGTACCTACTAGGTAGATTAGATTTATATTATTCGATTTTGAATAGGTATTATTGTATAAGTGGCCAACCCTAAATACTTAGGAAAGAAGGCTAAAGATAAAAAGAAGATTATTGTAGGTATTTAATATTGAAAACAATTTAATAACAGTTAAAAAAATATAAATAATATTTCACAATAATTGATTATACGCTGTCAATATCAGGTCAAATTTATTTTAATACATTGAATAAGAATAATATATAACCCAGGTTACTGAAGATTTCTTGAAAAAATGTTTGTGATAAAACCATATCGCTATGTACCATACTTTATAAATTATAGGTAATTATTTTATAGATTACAGTATGCTCGAAATGGACCGGAATGGCGTTCTGATTCGTAACATTAGCTTTTGCGTCCATTACGATTGGTCGATATTAGTATTTAAGAATTTCGGATCATAAAAAATATTTAGTTATTGAAAAAAAAAAAAAAAATGTTAAAAAGTGATATTTCTATTATAATATATATATAATATAATAATATGTAAGTAGTTTTTCGGTAACGATGATTAGTGACGCACTCGAATACATTTTATTCAACGTTCTTGATGAACTCAAAATGTAAAAGATCGACAAGACAACATAAATAATTACTCAGAATTATTCGACAGGCGACAGTATTAGATCCAAAAAATGGCCCGTATGATACGAAAATGGTGAAATAGAAAACATACAATTTGGCGAGGATAAAATACGTCACCTGTGTCGCCATTTTCGTTAAAATAAAATAAAATTATATTATTGGACGTTTTTAAACATATAAGTAAATAAAAGGAAGAAAAGATGGTGTTTCGGATGACTTGATACCACTCTTGATATTTAAAATTATTAGAAATATCGAAATATTGTTATTATTTTATCGCTGTAATTTCATAATATCGGTAACAATAGATATTTATTAAACGGAATCAAAGATATTTCCTTCCATTTGTTATCGCCGTTTTTTTTTTTTTTTTTTACAAAATTGTTTAATTTTTTGGGATAAATTTGAATAGCAAATAGTGTTTTAATCATTATAGATTTCGGTAAGCCATTCAACCCCTATATTTATTGAAAAAAAAAAATGTTTATAGATAGTTGTTAATTAATAATAATTGGCTTATGAACAAAATAAAAAAGTCTTCGGAGTCTTGATGTACTTTATTTTGCAAACAAAAAGGCATATGCTATATATTTATAGCTTTCTGGTTCGTAAAATTGTCCATTTCGAGCACTGATGGGTTGGAACATATTATTATGTCGGGGCAATGAAAGGATTTAACTCATAAATATTCAAAGGTTATATGTATATTCTGAATTCTATTTTTTCTTTGCAATTTATTCTGTATTATACATTATGGCATGAGAGTAAATGTATAAAAGTTACCCGTTGAGTTATAAAATGTGTGTTTCTTTATCGTTTGTTTTAAAAAATCGTATTTTTTGAAATTCGATAAACCCTTAATTTTTGTTATCGTTGATACTTACTTATAATTTATGCATAATGCACATATACCGCTATAACATTACGATTTATGAAGTTTTTACGAGCAATATAGGTACATAAAAAGCTTTGCAAACAGCATAAAAACTTCAATTACTATAGTATAGACCCAGTAAATCTTTGGGTATTAAGTTGATTCATGATTTTTTTATGCATTAACATTGTATTTCGTCCACATTTTTGTAATTTAATACGATTTATATACTTACCTATAAAAGTTTTTACAGTCGGTTTCCGTACTTCATTTGATATATCTATAAAATGTAGGTATTATTTGAATTGATTAATTTATTATATTTTATAGGTATACCCATTGTATTATAATATTTTCTACAATCATATAAATTAAACATTGTATATGATATTTCATAGTATTACCACCTAATATGTAGAACTCAGCTATTTCTGAATTTTATCAAATCTTTTGTTATTATAATTTTTTAATGACTGTTACCTAATTTATAAATAATACCTTTGTTGTCCTTAGTTTAGTTATTAAATTTAAAAAAAATTATAATGTCGGTCTACCTATAAACATCGAATATGGTCCAAAAATGTTTAAAAAAAAAAAATAAAGTAATAATTAAATTATTAATAGGTACTTGAATAACTTAATAAGTATTGCAATTTATATTAGTAAATTATTGATTCAATCCAAAAGTTAGTCTGAAAAATCTGTGAAATCTGTGAAATAATCGATTATAACTTATTTTTTGTTTTCGCTATTTTTTGCACCAAGTGACCAATAAAATCTCACTCGTCTTGTTAACTAGAGTGAGTCTTTGGGGCTATCGCTCAGTATCGACAAATGTCTTTTCATCATTTACGTGAACCTATTTTTTGTTTACTTATATACTATACACGTTATTCCTATATTAATAGTTGAGAATTCGGTTCGTGTTCTTGTTTTTCGTTTATCTCCAACATGCCTTCGACTGCACATAGAATAATCTGCTGTAAGGCTTTTAAAACCTTGGGTTTTATTTCAAAAGTGACTAAAGAGTTCAAGCTTCAGAAAGCATTTAGAAATATTTATTGCTCTTTAGTGCACCAACGTCTTGAACATGCGACTTCACAATTTGGGACCCTTATATTGTTGAAAATTGTGCTATGCAAAATAGAGTTCAGCGTGAATTTTTACGAGTCGTTGCTATTAGATTTAAAATGTATAATGTCCTCCATACTACTATACGATTGTCCGAAAGGTGCTGAATCTCTCTACATTGGTTGACCGTCGATTAATTGCCAATAAAAATGTCTTATTTAAGATTTATCAGGTGAGATTTATTCCCCTTCATCATTACAGTCTCAAATACATTTTAGAATACTTTCTCATCAGACTCGTCTTATATTCTTTTCTCGACTACAAATATTATGATTTTAATTCTCTCTCATCTAGTCTCATGCTCATTGTAAATAATGACCTCCGCCTTTAGATTTGAATTATATTTGTATAAAATAAGTCAAACTATGTTTCTGATATAGTTTTATTATATTTCTCATCTTTTTTTACTTAATATACCTATTAATTATAATTATTTGTATTCTATAAAAATATAATATAACTATTGAATTTTTTCATATACATATATATATTACTATTATATATTTTTGGACTATACCTGTATTGTAAATTAAATATATAATATAATACTTATTCGTTATAAATTATCATATTATGTGTTGTTTTGATTTGTCCGTTGCCCGTTTTATAAAATACAAATAAAATAACGATTTTTTTTTAAATAGTTAGGTATTTAAAAAATGGAGCTATATAAAACATAATCTTAAATGTATCTTCCTGTAGAAAGCTAGAAAGTAGGAGCTATTGAAATTACATACTACTTCGGAGTATCCTTTTTATACTACCTTGAATTTTTTTTCAACATCAACAATTTATCATATTATAATCGGTATATGACAAATATTTACGAAAAATACACATCTGTATCTGTAGGTATAGTTTCCTCGTCATATTTAGACTTTTCTGTTTACTCTTTGAAATTTAATGTCGCGTAAAGGGCATTTTGGCTAAAACCCCAATTGGTTCTTATATTCTGCTGCCGTACTGTAAATATATTTAATTAATAGTAGGTATTTGAAAACATGACATGCATCGTTGCCAATTCTTGTGATATAATATATTATTTTTTATTTGTATAGGTACCTACGCTAAATATAATTTAAAATTTACAACTCGTTAAATCGTGTATAATATTTGCGAAAAATGTGTCATTAAAAAAATATTTCAAAAAATGTATTCTTAAAAAAAAACGATACCTACTTTTTTTGATTCCTCGGAAACACAATTCGGCAAATGTCTGTTTTCGTGACCTCAATTCTATATAAATACATACATAATCAATTGTTCGATTTTCTGCATGTGATGAAAAGTCAGTTCTCTTAAAAAAATATCTATTACTGAATGTGTTTTTTTGTCGGTTCTTCATATAAAACGACGAATCCTTGTTAAGTTATCGAGAATAACGAATGAATAAAAATATATACGTTTTTATTATTATGTATTTTTTTCATTAAGTATATCCATATAGAAACATAATACAAACTTAACACATATGATTATTTGTATTTTTGATTATTGTGTATTTTGCGACCGGTTTTTTTAACAGTCCGATGTATAAGATATGGTCGCAATAATGCAATATCGAAGAGTCTTGAAACAAATACTCGTACGTCACGTGGATAAAATAATAATAATGTGGGTGATGTTTGCTAGTTGTGTTTTAATATAATTATGTAAATTGTTTTTAGGTTCTATATTATGTTCTATATGTTTTGTTTTATACGAAGAAGTAATCTGAAAGAAACATACAGATACACGGTTTTTTTGGATTTCATTCAATCGACCCGAACATTTTCGGATTTTTTTTCCTTTTAATAAACTTCAAAATTCATGTACATATATATGTACCGCCGATTACCGAAAACCGAAGTATATAATATGATATTATGTAGGACGTGGAATTTTTATTATGTTGGGTTAGGCGTATATAGAGTCAAATAAAAAAAAAAAAATATATATATATATATTATATCATTTTATATTGCTGGATGAGATAAAAAAAAAAAAAAAAACGTATTATGTTTTAGACACGATCAGATTACGATCTGTGCGATCTCATTATAGTGATATATATATATATATATGATTACATATTTATATGCATTTACAAATATGTTTTTTGAAGAGCTATGGTACAATATAATAATATGACTATGTACGTTGAACAATGAAAATTTGAACTACGGTCGTAATACTACAGGTATATATATTATGTTGTAGCCTCAAGTCCAAGGTTTTACGTCAATCGATCCTCTTATAAAAATAGATTTAAACAAATAGGAATATAATATGTAAATCTGATCTATCGAGGTTTTTTTTTTTCGAGGACCCTCTAATGTATAATAATGCGTAATTATATACCTATATCTTCTACGGTTTTTTTTTATTTTTTTGTTCTTGTCGAATGACAATATAATATTTTTTACTTTAGTGCTGTATAGGTAATAATAAAAAATTTAATTCGAAAATCGATTGTTCTCACTCGGCATAGAATTATAATAATAACAGGTACCTATATTCCTTGCAGCAATAATAGTTTCATATCCATAATCTTCTTTGAAGAGCTAAATAAATTTAAAAAAAACAATAATAAATACCTATATTGTTTGATAACAAATTAGTGTATATTGTAATGTACTCTTGACGCTTGTCAGCGTAATATAATATAGAATAATATAATATTGTTTGTTATAATATAAATCCATTATCATGTGATTTGCCACTATAGAGAAATTCGTTATTTCGACGATTATAGTATATATAATGTTTACGAATGACTAGTTCGAAAATATCTCGAAAAACTTTCATATTAATCATACTGCCAACGCTGGTGATGGAACTCGAATCGTTTGACAAATTCTTTATAAGTCAAGTCGCGTTTTGTAATTGATAAATGATGGTCGGAAATCATATTATACAATACGAGAAATTCGGTATTCCTGCACCGACATTTTTATTTTTTTGATACATTAATTCCGCCCTAAAAATGTTTTCAATGTGATCGACGAGACACGATTGCGTACAATTCTGATTGATTGCATTACGTTGTCATTTAACAATTTTATTTTACTTTGCATAATGAATGTAGTTCTATAATAATTAATTGGTATTTTGTCCTCGACTATAGAAAATATAAGAAAAAGGTTTTTGTTTTTCATTACTTTTTGTTTCATTTAGTGGAAAACATTCAACTAATTTTATGAGGGGCAAATCACTTATGGAAATCAATGTACACATTTTTCTAAATGTTTGAAAATCTTTAAAAAAATATTTTTAAATCTGGTAATTTTTAGTAGTCATTTGGATATTTTATTTATTTATACCTCGAAAATTTAAAAAATAACTATAATTGCTCGTATATAATTTTATTAATAAAAGTTGTCACAGATTTTCATTTTAGAATCTAAGCATAGTGATGAATGTACTGGTTTAATAATAATGTGGTTTTTATGTGCGTACGTACACACTTTTTTAGATAGAAAATAGAAAATGTCGAGTAAATATTTTTTAAATCCAGAACGAAATTAATATACCTATATTATATATAATATATCATATTATAGGTTTTATGAAAATCGAACACACAAACTGTATTCAGTTCAAGCGATTTTTAGTTTAAATAATGTTCCGTCACACTTGAAACAATCAATTAACGTTAAAAATATAAAAAAAGTATGAAATATGTATATTTTATGTATAAAAAAATTATTATAAATAAACGAAAGAAAAACTACAGTTATGCACTACCATTTTTAATTCGGGCGTTACTTAATTAAATTAAATTTAACTCGTGTTTAGCATTTAAATAATACATTTGTATAATATACATTTTTTAGTCGTGTTTTTTTTTTTTTTTTTTTGCGTACTTAAATGATAAAATTGCAATTTTTTCCGTATAATAGGTATATATTACCAGCTATTATTTCTAATTTATTTTATTCCATTTTGTATATATATATATATATATTATTCTCATCCATATATATAAAAAAAAAAAAAAAAAAAAATAGAAACTTCAACACTATTCTCAATTACTTAATTGATATTTGTATACGAATATTTTAATCAAGTAATTATTGCTCGATTAATATTAAGAATATATTATATAAAATATATATAAATATATATAAGTATTGAGAATATATTTTATGGGATTTTTCATGTTTTGGTTTTTTGAAATTCGATGAATATTTCCCGTGTAATAAGCATTTAAATTTGAATGCTTATTACTCAGTAATATTACATTAATATTCATTGGATTTAAAAAATTGAAACGTGAAAATTCTTATACTATATTCATTAAAAATGTGTACCCAAGTTAAATCATGAATTTTCATTTGAAAATCCAGTTTTAACAAATAAGGGAGATAGATTATTGAAAATATGAAAAAATATAGAATTAAGTATACAAATAATACTTTCTGAAAAAATATTTTACAAAAATTATTTATACTTTCCCAGTTATGGGATAATGAAAAAATTCACCCTGCGTGTTACTATTTTAGTAATATTATATTATATATTTATATAGTATAATACTATATTGTAACCATGGCAACTTTATTTGTTTGTTCTAAAATGTAGTTTACGTTTAAGAAAACTACTTAGAAAATCAAAAAAGCTTTTTACTTGAAAATTATTTCTCAACTTCTACCTGAAAATTAGAATCTAGAAAAAAAAACATCATTATTAAACTAATAGGTTCATTATCCCGTTCAAATTTAATTGGTAAATTATTTTTTCCATTAAATTTAAGAAAAGGTTAATTACTTTTTCCGTTAAACCAAAAAATCTACCTGCGATCATTTACAAAATGTTCAACATTATTATTTTAATATTAAGAAATGACAATTTTAAATATAGGTACCTATATAATATATATATATACATATATATAGGAATCCAAAGTATGAAATGAAACGATGTTATTTGCTATACGTTGAATATCTTAAAGTCATAACTAAATGATAAATTACTGTATAATCGTCATATTTTGAATTTTTTTCTATAATTTTTTAATATTAAAATAATGATAATATGTTGAATGATTACAATCGAAAGTCGATTTGTTGTTTGGTGGAAGAGGAATTGGCAGAAAAGGAAAATATATTATTTTGGCGAAAAATGGGTATGTTCTTTCACACACTCTTCCATACTTCACTGGTTTTTAATACAAAATAAAAATGACAATACATAATTAATGTTAAACTTGTATATGAAGTTGTTGTTAAAGTACTTTCGGAAAATTATTTTCTTTTAAAATTGGAGAACTATAGTCGCTTATGCATGTATATTACTATATATGAGAAACGATATATAAAAAAAACACATTTTTAAATATTTTTATTTTTTTTTTTTGCTTTTGAAAAGGTGAAATATAAACCGGCATCGTAGATGTTTTACTGTGTGCGATTTTTGATTGAGATGTGAATAGAAAAAGTTTTCTCCCTTATTAAATTATCAACGATTAATTAAAAATGCATAAATTAACATATTATTAGGTAAATGATTTTCTCGAATAACCCATTTATAATGTGTACTTTGCTAAACATTTTATCGAGTGTATGTATAATAATATAATATTATATAGAAAAAAACTCGATTAAGTTTAAAATACGTTTTAAAGGTTTTTATAAAATTAAATTAAAAACACAAGTAGGTACCTACCTAAGTCAATTATAATATTAGTATATTATACATTTATACCTTAATTGGGTATTGGATTATTAGGTAGTATTATGAGTCATAACTCGTAATCGTTATGCGTTTTATTCTCAATTATTTAACTGTTATTACAATTTTATATTTAGCACTTATTGTTGTGTTATTATAATGTTCTAAAAAAAGCGGTTTCAAATATTAATTAGTTGAAAAAAAATATATTAATTAATCTAATAACAAAGTAATATATATATATAGGTGTATATATATATATATATATATATATATATTTGTCTTTTAATTTTTGATTATCCGAGTTCAACAATATGAATAACGTAAGTACTTATAGGTAGGTACTTATGCCAATGAATAAATTATAAACGAATCTTTGGCGTCCTCGAGTCTTCTTTATGGAGGCGAATTTTCGTTGAAAATTATATTTCATATGAGGTTTTTTTTTTAAACTAAACTTAAATCAAATACTTATATTATATTCGTCAATTATAATATTATATGTATATCATATACGCAATAATCACTATCTATAAATAAATATATGCTTAGGTAAATACGAAATGATTTAAAAAAATTATAATTTATAATATAATATTATATATACGTATTGGTAAAATCTAGTTTAATTTTTTTTTTTCTAAAACCCAACGGTTTTTAATTAATTTTGAGTATAATAATTTACCCGATAGATTAATCATTTAATTTAATGATACGTTTGTTACAATTATATTTTTAAAAGATTGTCAATACATTAACTTCTCAAGTCTTTTTCCAATGTCGAATTGGTGAATTTAAATTCGAAGCATTATTCAAATGCCAAGTATTTATATGTATATTATAATTTATTTATAATATACCAACGTAATAATAGAATATAACCAGACATATAACTGTAATATTAACAATAGAATTAACAATGGATTCGCGATGCCTAAATAATAATTAATGTTTGATATTGCTTTTAAACAAATAGCTAACAGTATTTATGGTGAAAACTAGCGATTTTAGTGTAACATTATGTTATAAATTATCATATATTATGGATATATCCAGTGGCGTATTTACGGGAGGATATTAGGGATAAATTCCCCCTTGATATTTTTGTTTAGTAATATCAATTATGTCATTGATGTATCGATATGCAAATTATTCTATATCTGATTATACAGCTGATAATATAATTTTGCCATACGCATATTTTAAATACGCTCTAAAATAAAATACAAAAAAGCATTTTTTGGTAAAATTCCTGACTTCAATTTTTAATATTGAAATACGCGTTTTTCATTGTTAAAAGCCCAAGTTTTTATGTAATATGATCATTAATCATCGATATCTTGTGTTTCCTGCATTCTAAAATTTCGATGGATTAGACTTTTTTTTATATCTGTTGATAAAATAATATCAAATAATTACTTAAAAAAATTTAGTGGCTCCAAAAAAATTTCCATATCCGGAGCCCCTTCGAGAAAATTCTAAATACTACGTCACTGTTCATATCATATATGGGTTTATGTGGATTGTGGAATATAGCTCATTTTTATAATACAAATAATTAAAATTAGCAAAATATTATATATTGAAGCAGGGTATAGGCCAATTTTGAGAACCTATTTAAATTCATTTTTCGGAGCTCTAAATTGTCTACCCAAACTTTGTTTTGATTGTCAAGGAGAATTTCCTTCAATAATATATTGCACTAACGTTGTGAATATTAAAAAAAATATATATTTTATTAAATATAAGAAGGGATAAATAAAAAATATTGTGTTTTTTCTTCGCGATAAAATTTATTTAAGTAATTCTTGATTTTCGTTTACTACACACACGACTATACCTATCCGTATAATATAATTTAGTTTATTCTATTTCAGCTTCTAGTTTTTATTTTAAGTTGACATTTTTCTTTGAGCGAGTGACCGTTAAGTCTCTTAATATGGCACTGGGCCCTAAGCAATTGCTTCAGTCGCATTGGTCTTTCGCCGGCCTTGTGTTGAAGCACTAAAATCGTTTTGGAAATGTCATAATTGACACACACTTAGCTTTCACAGACTACGTTTTAAATTCTTGTTTAATTTTAGACATATGTACTACGCTTGCATACATATATATATTTATATATATCATATAAAATCTTAGATTTCGTCGTTCAAAGCTGTTCTAAATATTCGTCAAAATGTAGTTTTAAAAGATGCGTTTAAAGTTATAAACAACACTCTTCAAAAACCCGAACGAGGCTAAAGACGACATAAATCTGAACCTAATACATTTGCACTTAATAAACGTACTATATAGATTGTCGTTGAGAGATTTAATAATATTCTTCACGTATATAAATTTGTATATCTAACATAATTATAATTATTAAAATATGCAAAAAAAAAGTTCCTATATTGTTCCTATAAATGAAAACAATTTCATCATTGAATTAATGTATTATTTTTCTGTAAAAAAAAGTTAAGTATTCGATTTGTTCCAATTTTGAAAAAGGGAAAATATACATTAAATTGCTTTATATTTAGATAGGAAGTAATTAATAATATACACATACTTAATATGACTATTTATATGTATTATAAACAACATTATAAATTATTAATATATTTTAGTTTGACGATTTCTATAACGGTTCTCATACAGAGCTCACGAAGAATACTTAAAACAAAATAAAATCATGTATTATTAAATTTGTTTCGCGAATCGTGTTACACGTTTTCCTTGCAAATCGTGTAAAATATATCAAAAATGTCAAGTACTCAAATATGCATTTTTACCAACAAAATCATTGAAATAATATGTTCAAACATTTATACAGAAAATAGAAATCGTGCATTAAAATTCACGAGGTCGTGAAAAAAATTCGTGTCTCGATGGCTTAGGTATATACCTAAATCGTTTGCTTAGAATTAAAAATACGAGTTTTCTGCATTATTATTTATATTTTATTATGTCAAATAATATTAATTTGAAAGTTATATATTGTATCGAATCCATTTGGCGAAATATACTGATATTTTCCTAAACCATTTTGTATATTTTTATTACTGTATAGAGCTAATTAGTTACATCATATAATATTTTTCTAAATTGCGAATAGTTTTTCTTAAAATTAATAATAAAATAGGAGGTTGTTCATTCATTGCGTGCATAATACGAATTAATTTCATTATGCCAACATTAATTTAACCGCTTTAAACTTTAAACGTGATATAATATTTTAAACAGGTATAATATATTATTACATGTTTATTAACGGGTGAATATATTCAAAACCGGCATTATTTTTAATTCGAAAATCAAGTTAAATTGAGTGTGCAATTTTCGAAAAAATTTAATTGAACATAAGTAAAGATTTTTAAATCTTGATACTTAGTATACAAATTAAATTTTAAAAAAATGTCCAAAATGAGATTACCATTTACTTGCTTTAAAAATAACTTGAAAATTACACTCTATAGATGATAGTCAATTATCTACATAAGTATTATTTGTGTATAAATTATTCATAATGTTTATATGTTTATATGTTTATTCATTAAATGGGTGTTCGTTTTTTGAAATACATAATTGTAATCGATACAGCTGTAATCTATATTATATAATATACATATATATATATATATATATGTATATTATATAATATACATATATATATATGATATCAGACTTGCCCATTTCATATAAAACTATATTCATATTATGCAAATTATGTTATAATAAATAACAATAATAATTATATCTCACAAGGAGTGGCGTGAAAAAGATGTTTTTTTAGGCGCGTGCCTCATATTTTTAAGAAAAATATGTCAATCCTATCAATTTTCTAAGGGGAGGGGTATCCAAAATAACATACCGCGGGCTCAGAGTAAAAAGGTTCTACATCACCAATTTTTGAAAAAGTACTTTTTCACATTCGATTATTAATTTTTGTATAGACTATATTTTAAAATCGGAATAAATTAATTCTGGAATGATTATAATATATAATGAGTTACAGCGAATCAAAATGTTTACATCAATATTAAGGTATGTATATGATAGAAATTTAAAAATGCTCTCCTGAACAATATTTTAAAATACCGTGGTAGAACCTTTTTACTCTCAACCACCGATATACTCGTATAATAGTGTGTAATTTTATAAATTTCATAAAACTGACAGGACCTCGCTTGATCGTTTTCCAGAACATTTTTCTAAAATGTCAATAATAATGATTAGATAAATTTAATTTAATTTAATTTAAATAGATAGTACTCGTATCATCGATTTTCCCGGGGGGTTCGAATTTTTACCTACTATCTATGACATCTATTTATATTACGTAAAGAATGATTGATAAAGTGTAACGGGTTTTTTTTTTTTTTTTTTGTATCCGATGATCCTTATACATATTATTCCGGTAGTAAAAATACACCTGGACAGGTGCCAGACTCGCGTCCAAACCTTTCAACGGAACAACGGGAATAAAATATAATCGAATTTTTTTTTTAAATCTTCCCACGTGATGAATCGTTCTTGTTCGTTATACGTATTTAAGTTGTTGTTTTTGGCATCCATCGGTGTTTTTCCGCATGTTGCGCTGGTTGTAGCGGTTGATCGTACGATCGAAACCTGTAGATAGCTAGTCAATAAGTCTAGTCAGACTAATTATTTTTATTATTTTTAATTCTGTGCGTGGCGAGGAAACTATTGACTTTACAATGACGTTTATATATTTTTTTATTTATTTTTCTGTAGGCAATTTGTCGACCAGAAGGAGTTTTTTCGAGTTTTCAGTAGGTAGTTTCTTTATAGGGTAGAAGAAAAACCTTCTACAATATGTGTAATATGTATAGTGTGTATACACTGTATACTATACATTGCTACACCTAAAAACTACCTACCATACGGTGTATGACTTGCGTACATACCGTATACACGCATACTCATACCACAGAACGGACAAGAGCAGAAGGGTCACTTGACGATATATCGGCAAGTGACGGCCATTTTTCCGTTTGTGTTCATATCATATCGGTGTATAAATCTTCGTTATTTTATGAAAATACAAATCGCGTAATATCAATATTTTGAACTGATTATACTAAATAGATCGAGTTAACAAACGGGTGGATGGCCGTCGCGTTTTTTACGCGATAAGTCAAGCCAAGCGAAGTTCGCCATTTAATATTTAGTTTTACGTTTTTGTTTTAAAATATGTTGACCAAACGAATATATTTTACATACCTACATTTTATCAATATTGATTACAATGATATATTAACAAGGGACAAAATACACACCAAAGTGTTTGCTATTTATCGTTCCAGAGCCGTCCCGAGGGGGGGGGAGGAGAGGTTCAGAAAGCAGTCGGTAAAATGAGGAAAAAAAGTTAATCGCCTTTTTTTATTTTTTGCTTATTTTAAGTTTTGAAGAGGAGAAGTATTATATTATTTTTTTCACATTTTCACCCTCCCCCCCCCAAAAAAAAAAAATCTATCTTCAGGACGGCATCCATTATCACCTGCAGTAGGTATCCTACCCATCGAGCGAAATGCTTCAGTCCACTAATACTGACCGGTATAATTCAAAATCTAACATGAAATTTAACTACTATCTATACTATCTATATACGGAATTATCATCGTAAAATGATTTTTTTTTTTAAATGTTTATTTTAGATTATAGTAATATACAAAAAACTAATATTAATATACCAGCTAAGTGTAATCTATGTTATTATTATTTCCAAATAATTATACTGTTTCTCAATAGTGTTCGTTGCATAATACTTGTAGGATTCAATATAATATGGAGTTATGCCTAAAAACGTTTGGCTCTTCCAGAATATAATACAAACAATTATTCGGTATCATTTTAATTATATATTTAGTTGTATATCAATAATTATACGTATTTTAATAGTCTTGTCTACAATGTATTTATTTATATTTTCAATGAAGATAATGAGCCTTACTGAACAGTTCGTGCGGAGGCCCATGAGTTCACAAATTATAATAAAATTAATTGCGGTTTATTATACATAAACACCGATATTATAAAAACAATTCAAAACGGACATCATTGATAGGAAATTATATTTTCATATATACAATATATTATCATAATAATATAATATTATTATATATTCAAAGGTTCGATCGATTTCCATTTTAAAAACTATATATGAATGACTGGGTTTGTATATAATATACATAATATATATTATGTACATACCATAAAGTATAGTTGAGATCTCTGCTCTTCGGGATACATACATGCATATTCTAATTCCTAAATTCTAGTTATATATTATGTTAGTTCGAGGTTACATTATTATAGGTATAGATATTGTGTATACACGCGATAAATAATAATCCTAACAAACAAACGCGCCCTTGAGACTATAATATATTGTCGCGAAACCATTATTGCACATCAATAGGTATTATATTCCTAAGTGTATGATTAAATATAGTAATGAATGATGACTAATGCGTTTCAAAGGTTGTAAATATTTAAAAAATATATACCTACAATACTTTGTGTAGGTACCTATAGCACTCTACAATATATGGTTTCTGTATTGAATACTTTTGCGAAAAATACGGTACGAATATACTGTTAAAAAATACATTTAAATACAGGGTTGTGTCCGAACACTCCGTTCTAATTTAACAATAATTTATACATTCGTGTGTGTGTTTTTTTAACGTATAAAAATTATTTACGATTTATTAACAATATTTATGTATTTTTCTGTTTAAAGATCTTCGATGCACGATCTCAAGTCAAGTTCCGTATACACTGCAAGCGTTTTGGGGAGTTTCCATTCGAGAACTCCATCATTTTCTGTGGAAAGCGTGGAGTTCATTTCAGACGGCCGTCAAGGACGACTCTTTGCTCCGCGGACATTATCAACACTGCGGATTGACTTTACAGTATCCTTTGATTTATCCAAAAACCATTTTGTAATAAAATAATGCCTATAATATCCTATATTACCTGTTATCTGTCAAAACGGGGGGAGGGCTATTAAAATCAAGAAAGTTAAAAACAGAAACAAATATCAATTATTATCGATTCTTATATGAAATATCAATTTCGAGAAAATTATTTTTATAATCAAAGCCAGACATTTTTTTGAATATAGAAAAAAAAGACAAATTGTTTTAGTTTGGATTTTATACATAATATAACAAAATAATGATAACTAGGTATTTTTCATTGTATTTTTTGTCATGTTAAAAATTAATTATTTTCAATAATCACAGATATAAATATGGTATAGAGCTTATAGTCAATAATAATGGCCTAGTTTACATCACGGGTACCAAGCTGGTGCGCACCAAGCAGGCAGGTCCGCATCAAACGTTTATAAATGTCCATGCAAGCTGGATCCACCAGCTTATGGTCCATGTTTACACCGAGCGTATTATCATTCTGTTATCAAAACATAATGATAACATTCAATTATTTGGAATTGTATAAAATTAGACGTATAATATTTAAATTTAAAGGTCTGCTAATATCACCTAGAAAAAAACACGGAAAAAAACAACAAACAAATTAAGTATAACCTTAAATAAATTATTTTTCTGTTTGGTGCGCTTCGAATTTGGTCTGATACGCCTTGCTCGATCGTGTCAGGCTATGTTGATGCGCTCCTGACCTATTTACACCGAAACCTTAATGCGGATTAAACGCTTGGTATGCGTATCAAGTACACGGTGTAAACTAGGCCAATCTTTATAATCTTAATTCTCAAGTTCTTAATATTAAAATGATCTTAGTAAAAGTGTATAGTAACTATGTGTAATTGCTGTTAAAAAAAATGTGAAATACTTTAGTATATGAATAATAATAATTAGAATCCAAAGATAATATAAAATAAATATTCTACAAAATAATAAATATAATGAAATTATTACCATAAAATACTAACTGACCATTAATACTTATAAAATATTAAAATTATCTGTGATAATTGAAAATTATTTATTTATTATACCTACCGTTAATTATAATGCGATTATACCCATTATATTATGAGAAATTAATAAACACACCTAGTTATTATTATTTTGTTATATTATGTATAAAATCCAAACTAATATAATTTGTCTTTTTTTTTCCTGTGGGTAATAACATCTTACACAATACACATATATAATATATAATATAATTTTCTTTTTTTTTTTTTGTTAAAATTTCAACCTGGAATTTTATTTTATTTGTTTGTTGTTTATACATTTCGATTGTTTCTAAAAATTACTTTCTATACAAAAAATCGATACTTAAATTATTGAATCGTGGTCGATTTTCGTCCCGACCATTTTCCTCCCTGATTTCAATACGCCTCCATCGGAATCAATATATGTATACTTTTATTATATTATTATATTTAGTGCAATACGATCGTGTAGCAATTTCTCAAATGGTATAAACGTTGAACATAATCGTTGTCTGCCGTTACTAAATATCATAAATTATTTACCTGTTGATATATTTGTCCGTGATTTTCCTTAACCACCGTAATCTTTAGCGAAACGAGCCATACCGAGAAAACCGTACAGATGTTTATGCCGGAGGGAAAATTGGATTTGGGTACACCTCCTCGTCACTGTTACCCTCTGGTCATATTTCTCATACGAGACACGCCCGAAAACTCCACTCTACACCCGGATGAGACCGTAAGTATTCCTATTGTAATAAATTAAAATTTTAATAATCTACCGAACATAATACTGTTGTTCGATAAAATAATACATACACCTAACTATAAATTGATATAGTTATTGGTATATATAGATGTATAACATTTTACGTTTAAATTATATACCTACTATTATTATATTATTCTATCGGTCATAAATCACTATTTAACTTCGTATTTTCCGTGGGTCCGATCTTATATAGGTTGCATTGGTGAACGTCGTACATATACGGGATAACGTGTGCACGCTGCCCACGAATATTTTGGCGCAGTATCTGAAACAAGCGAACGGACAATTGTCATCATTAAAGGTTAGTACCAATGTTATATTGATTAAAACGGCGAGTTTTTAAAATTCGTCGTGGTTTGGAGGGAAATTGAAAACTTCGGATTGTTCGGAATTCATATCCGATATTGAAACACCTGAAGAACGATCTAATCAAATTCTGAATTTTAAAAAGCAGTTTAGTGATAGGCAAATTTTAATCTGTGCTTTATAATATATGATGCTTTATTTTGACGTATAATTCCTCCAAGCTTTAAAACTCGTTGGATGTTAAGATTTTTAATATATATGTGTGTGTGTGTGTGTGTGTGTGTGGCCGAGGAACGTTTTTATTTAATACCGTATACAAATTTCAGTTTTCTTAAAAATTAACCTTGAAAAACAATATTTAATTTTTGAGGGTCGTGGAAGAGAGGAAATGGGATAGGAAAAAACACCCGAGTATTCTGAATTTACCCAATAATATGTAAAACGTTTAAAAAAAAAATTCAAAGACTATCCCAATATTTGAATGAGCAGTGTCCAGATTTTTTAAAGTAATTATATTATATTATATAATGCGATTAAATACACTGACATACCCCCGTGACTTAATACCCATATTAAATATTTAAAATCTGAGGTATTTAACGGAAGTCGGAATCGTGAAAATATTTTTGTCTGTTTATAATTATAAAAAAAAAAATACAATTTTAAATTCGAATGAACTATATCTATGAGAGTTTTAAGGACCACAAGAATATTCAAAAATGTCATCTATATAATTACAATAGATTACACTTATATTAGCCATGGGAATTGGGCGTACATAATAATATATAATTTAGACAGTTCGCTTTTGGAATTTTCGAAAGCATTATGGACCATACCGCGTAACTGTAAAATCGATAATTTTTTTGGGTGATTTAATCAGAGTCATTATTTCGAATGCAATTACATTTATTGTGGTTAGTAAGTTGTCCAAAAAGGTCGCATGAAAAATAATAATTTTATGTTTTTGGGGGGAAATTTTGAGATGAGAATGTTAAGGTGAATGAGTGGAGTTACTAGAGGGGATAAAAAGAAGGAATGAGTATATCAGAGGTAGTATAGGGGGGTAGCTTCGATAGTAGACAAAATGAGAGAGAATAGATTAAGATGGCTCGGGCATGTATTAAGGAGGGAAGAGACTGAGGCAGTAAGATTAGTAAGGGAGGGAAATGCATGTTGTTGGTAAGAGGGGGAGAGGAAGACCGAAAAAGAGATGGGGGGATGTGATGGCGAGTGATATGAGGAAGGTGGGAGTAAGTGAAGAAGATGCGGGAGATAGAGTTAAGTGGAAGTGTAGAACTAAGGTGGTCGACCCCAAATAGTTGGGAGAGTAGGCGAAGGAGAAGAAGAAGATGTTTTTTGGGGGAAAAAAAGAGAATTGTATATAGGTTTAGTTACCTACCCAAGTTAGTTTTTAATTTTTTATATACGAAAAAACGATATTTTTCTTTTCTGTGTTATATCTATGAATTGTATCTATATGTACACTTGTAAATATTCAGCATACCAAGAATGTAATTTTTAATCGAGTAATTAAATCAAAATGGAAGAAATTCGAATATTTTTAAAGTAATATTTATGGGTATATGTTTTTTTTTTTTTTTTTTTGTTACTGAAGTGAATACAAATATTATTGTTTAGATAAATAAACGGGTGTTGGGTTTGAATATTAACTATATTAATTATTACCTTTATAAATTTAAACTCACCAACAGTGTTGGAAGGATATTACACGAACATTTTTTCAGCCAACACCCAACTGGCACGAAAAAGAGCAATAACGTATTACGTAAGCATAGAGGAGTGAGATCAAAACCATGCTGATGTTAGTAGTTTTGAATCCCTGTCCTTAATTTTATCTCGTTTTATATCTGATGTTTTTTTTTTATTATTAAATATTATAAAGAATCGTTGGACATAACCTGACGTAATACTTAAACGACCTCAAGTTAAAATTTTCCTCCTCAAATCATATAGTGAGAAAAAATTTTAACCAATAAATACATTTTGTAATAGTTGAAAATAAATTGTGTTATGCTTATTATAGTAAATAATAAAAAAAAATTGCAAAAGTCCTTCGTAATTTCTCTACAACAGTTTTAACAGATCTCATCTTATATCTTGTAAATATATCCAATTTTAAATAAATAAATTGCAAGTTAATTAAGTATATAAATATAATTATTACGTATATATAAATAATGTTATATTGAGTACATATTATTCAAGAGGTTACATTTTTTTTTAGATTAAATAAGTTAGGAGGACGAAACACATCAATGAAAAAAAGCTGTCCACATATAGGTGGTGGAAATTGATATACAGACAGGATAGTGTATTGTTATTATTTTCATTTTGAAGGCAAAGATAAATCATTAAATTCTATATACAATTCGGAGTGAAATTCTGAATAATAATATTTAATATTATAAAAATATTACCTTTGAATTTTAAATAGCCAATTAAAATATTATAGAAACTATAATAATATATTTATTATTTTGTTATATATCCCCTGCATTTTTAAAATACTGCATACACCGTATGCATTGTAGGTTTTTCTTTGCGCTTAAACAAACTACCTACTAGGGAAATCAAAAAATTTCCTTGTACCAACTAGGACCAATTTTCCACCGTTAACAAAAAAATTTTTATACAAACCAATTAGAAAAACATAAATATATAAGTTATAACCTATAAGTTTAAATTTGTTGTAAACTAGCATTTTCAAGCAAATTTAAATGTAATATAAATGTATCAATATAAGGTACCTACCTATAAATAAAATGATTAGGTACTTACATTTTTTACAACTATAATGAATAAAAATACAATAATTATCAATAAATATCGGTAATTTCTAGTTTTATTTTTATTTTTATGTGTTTGTTATGTTATATGTGTATTCTTGATTTATTTATTTTTTTTATATAGGTAGGTACTTACCTATATTATAATAATTATAATAATTTAACTTTTTGCATTTTAAACAAATTTTTCAGTGGTATACATATTATTGTCAAATTGTAATTAATTTCTTATGAATTTTTGTTACATCATTCTCAAGTAGTCTACACTTTTATTAGAAACATTATAGTTACAATGGCATAATAATGAGGAGGGGCGGTACAATAAAAATGTTTAGTAAACCACTTTAATACAACATATTATAAAAAACATACTGTACAATGTAAAACCCAATCTCTAACCACATATAAAATCAGAATTTTTAAAGGTATTAAATAAAAAAATATTACCTATTTACAAATAATTTGTACACCGATTTCTATATTTTTTTAATAAAATTATATTTAGGTAGGTATACCTATGTAAATAATGATTAAGTTATAGTATATTATATACTATAAACTTAACCACAAGCCTATACCTACATATTATACATGTTGTTTTAAATAAAGCTTATTAATTTTTTAACACTTTTTTTTTTTTTTTTGTTTGCAGCAACTATATTTGGCCACCGGTAATGCTCTAAGCTACCAAGACGATGCTTCTTCGTGTGATGATACTTCCCAGAGGGCTGTCGTATTGCAGGATAACAGCAGTGGTGGCTTGATGAACTCTGGCCTGCAGGAACAACTGTGTGTTGTGTGCCAATACTACCCACTATCCAGGGCCCTGTTGCCATGCCGTCACACGTGCATATGCGCCTCATGCTTTGGAAAATTGGAGACGTGCCCCATGTGCCGTAGTCCCATCAAAAGCTACTTTTGCGTGCGTACCGAAGACTACCTGGCCGACTGCACGCTGGGACTGGAAAAAACAGGCGCATCGGCCAAACGACAGGCCGTCTCCCAGTGGATCCAAGACAGTATTACAGACTTTCTCGGCCTACATTAGGCCTACCTCTATCTTAACCACCTAACCCCCCTCCCCAACCACGTTTCCCACCATCCTTTTCTCCTCCTTTTTTTTTAACTGTTTAGTGTATAGGGTTCTTTTTATACACATACATATACACACACATAGACACAAACTCCTCTCATTAATATTGATTAATTAACCCTTATCTTCACATACTTTGGATATAATCTAATCTATTTATATTGTGTTCCTCCCACACCCCCTCCTCAACACTCTAAAACAAGTAATTTTATTTAACAAAAAAAAAAAAAATTAACGAAAAAAAAAATACACTGCTTATTTATGTATAACGTTTAGCATTTACCCTAAATGTATATGTTGTGACTTCTCCCAACTTCCTGCCCAATATATTTATTAAGAAACTATTATGTCATTATTTAATATATTATGTAATATATATGCTACATAAATCGGTCCGTCCTGACAACAGGAGGACCTAATATTCTTGTATAACCAAAGACGCGGTTACCTTATGATGGTGTGAAATATCCACCTGGGCAAAACAACGACCTAAAAGAATAATGTTGACCCAGATGTTTTGCACAGCGGTTAGTGGTGTGAAATAATTTACCTTTTCTGTTTATGGATGATAAAAACATGAGTGTAAAGAGACATTATGTTTTATATTAGTCGAGCAATTTGTCTCAATATATGTCTTGTATATTTTTAGAAACACAAAACATAGGTACACATTATTATTATATTATAATAATTAATATTCTCTATTTTTACAAAACAATCATAATTGTGCCTCCCCATAACATATCTTTTTTTTTTAGACTTATGTATCACATAAAAGTTCCTTATATGTATAATATAATATTCGTAAATATTTTATTCTCTCAAAAAGGTCGTCTAACCAATATAATATATTATATATAAATATATAATTTATTTATATATATAACACTACCTGTTTTTCTGCTTAAATTTCAAAATTTCATGTGTATGTATATACATTTAAAGTAATTATATTAAATAACGATTATCTTCCATACATATTTTATTGTGTAACTGCCGATGTGTGCTATTGTCATGCATTTAAAAAGCATTATTTCTACTATCTTTCATGTGTATATTAATGTACTGCTATTGTAACGGTCTATGACTTATAAATTAAATTATTATTATTATTATTAGTAGTAGTAGTAGTAATAGTAGTAGTAGTAGTAGTAGTAGTAGTAGTATTAGTATATTTATGTGTGTATGTCCGGTGACTTGCCCCTCTCCACACGAAAGAAAATGTTTAAAATCACCTCGGGTGAATTATTTCATTATCATTTTATACATTATTGTTCATTTGTATTTGTAATTATTTTTAAACCTATTTAATTTGTTTTTACGTTATTACATCTAATCCCATTTAAATGTTATATTTGTCAATTTTATTATTCCCTTTTCCCACGTCAAAATGTATTACATATTATGGCCATCATAAAATATGTCAAACATTCTGTTATGTTATTTTTATATAGATATAGTATTTGTATAAATTTAGCAAATAATAATATTTGTATAATATAAATGATGTTTACAGCGTTGATGATCCGTATGATATGTATACATATACCTATATTTATATATATATATATATAATTCTCATGTAGGTAGTTAAGTTAAATAAAATGTGCTTCTTGGTCGCTTCTCTCTTTTACCCGACCCCATCTATTCTCAAAATAATTATTAAAAATATATATTGTTTTTTTTTTTTTTTTTTTTAGAATACTTATCCACTTTAACATTGGTGTAAGTATTCTCATACTAAATATTATTATAAAACGCACATTTATAAGATTACGTTCGATACAAAATATATTATTTTTAATAGTTGTTATATCGGCGTCAACCTACAAAACTGTATTGTTTTATTTTTAGTTTTAGTATGTTTACCATCGAGGTAAATATATATATTTTTTTTTATTTAGTTTAAGGTGCATTAATATGTTGAGTAAGTTTTATTTGAATCGTTTCCTCTCAGAATGGAAAATCGATTGAGTTATTATCATTACACGTATAGATATATGTAGTTATTGCCTAAAATTTGTTTATGGTTAATAATATTATATATTCACTTGGTTGGGCTATGAAGGCAATGTACTGCAACGTGTTTTGTTGTGAAAACATCACTAACATAATTTTAATTATTATGATTTTTTTGTTTTTTTTTTTTTTTTTTTGTATGCCTATTTAAATGTGTGATTGTGATTAAATAAATTGAATAAAAATCCATTTTTTTTTTCAACATAATTTTTTTAATAATGTTATTGCTTTTAGTAAACTCTATTAATTCATGAATAAGAACTGTTTGTTACATAAATAGATATTTACATATATCTGTCAACTTCATTCTTATATTTGATTCTAAAATCTAAATTAATCTAGAGATGTAAAGGGTTTTTTATGTACCTATGTAAAACTTTTATGGTTAAAAATGCTCCAAAAATATGTGACTAAGTTTATGGATAGAATATAGATGGTAGGTACTTTAAACAAGTCATTTTATGAATTTCTGAAGTAAGTATATAGTTCCACAGTTTTCAAAAAAATACCTAACAATAACAAAAAACAAAAAACAAAAACATTTATAGTAGACATATCTACATAGGATTTTAAAAACTTAATTTTCGTTATTTCTTTGTAAATGATTATCCTAGATTCCTACTTAGATGTATCCATGTACTAAAATATACCTAGTATGTAAAAATATTATGAATTGTTTAGGTAAAATCACAAGTAGGTACTAGAATATAAGTTATAATATCTGCGATTAATCAAGATTATTTGAATAAAAATAAACAATGATCAAGGTCTGGTGAAATTATTTCCACAACTGAAATCTTTCTTCAGACATTATTTTCAAGTTATTGGCGACCATTTGATCATTAGGTATTGTTACCTACTCATTTAATTTTATTGAGCTTGGTAGATTAACATAACTATAAGTGCAGAACACTGTAAACACCAATGATAAAAAATATTTGCGGGAAGTAATTTACCTCGAAAAAAAAATCATCAACATTTTCACTTCATCACGACCCCTTCCCCTTAAACTCCCTTTCCCGTCAACTATATCACATTTGTAAAATGTTTGATAACCCAAAAAAACAACAAATGTATCCGGGGTCTAGGGCCCCAAATTCAGTCCTGCAGCACTTGTCACCGATTTCAGGCCCATTTTTTTAGAATTATTTATTTTACAAGTGTGTATTAATCTCATTTAATTTAAGCCATTTCATGAAATTTATTTTTTTTTCCAATTCAAACTGTACATATCAATTTATTATAAAAATATATTTTATTAGTTCTGGGAGCCAGGAAGATTTCTAGCATTATAGGGTACCAGACTCATAACAATTGTATGTTTCATTCAGTTCCAAATTATAACTTTAATTTGATTTTGAACCTAACCATATCGTTATTAGTGTGTTAAAAATATACCTAAAGTTACAGATTATTAATCTGTATTTATATTACTTATTAAGATGTTTTTTTTTTAATTTGGTTCCTACCTAAGCAGGGCGGCGCATTAAAGGGGCAAAGGGTGCATTTGCCACAGGCGTCAATTTTTAGGGGGCGGCACACCGATCATGGAAATTTGGAATATTGTATTATATAATAATATAATATATATTATTTAGTTCTCATATGACAAAGGTTTTTGAAAATTTGTACATTTCCAAAAATTGAATACTCTTTAAAAATGTTTTGGTCAAAATATAAAAATTCTGCTTACAACGTTCTCTAGTAAAGAACATACAAAATCTTAATCTAAATCTTTAGATCCAAATCAATGAAATAATACATCGCTTTCAACCGCCTTAATATATTATATTTAAAATTGTTTTGTCATTAAATATTTTTGTACGTAATTTTATTTTATATGAGTACCTACAACCATCAAGTCAGTACCAAGTAGTAGTTGAATAAAATATGTATTAATAAGAGTGGTTGGTATGACAATGGTGTTCAATGTTCATGTAAGAAACTAGAAGTGGCTGCAGCCGATAAGTACCTATACCACAGTTATTTACAACTATGCCGTGCTCTGCACCTGTGTATTTCATATTTCTTGTGTTCCCAAATAAATGTTTATCGGTTTATCGAAAATATAAAGTAATATTAGTATAAAGTTTAAACTATAAATCAATAATACCTATATAAATCAATATTCAATAATAACTTGATCGTCCGTCTTTTAGATACGCTTTTTAACTTTTATTATACTTATTTTTTACGTGATGTCGGCTGTTTTGAAACGAAAAAAACGTAGTGGTTCACAGTTTAGAAAAATATCAAAATCTAAAAAAGAAAAAAAAGAAAAATGCATGAAACAAACTCCTAAATTGGAGAGTTTTTTTAAAGTCGTTTTCGACTTATTCCTATTTCCTAATTAATTAGTAGGTAATCTCATATTTTATATTTTTATTGAATATCAAATGTAATTTATTGAATCAATTTATTAATAGGTAATTAATAAGTAGGTATGTACCTAAGTAGTATCTACCTACAATTTATATAATTTTTGAAAGTGATTTTTATTTACATTTTTTTTTTTTAAAAGTATTATTTTGATAGGTACCTACCTATTTTAAAATCTAGTGTTATTTATTTTATAGTTTTATAATATCTTATTTAATAAAAATAAAATAAATAGGTAGGTTGGTAGGTAATTATTACCTAAATAAATTATAAACAATAAATTATCAATTTTCTAACTAATAATATATTATATAATATATATTTTATTATTTTATTTTATATTATATTTGATATTCACTTTAAAGTTTAAATTTAAATACAATTTAACAACCAATGTCCTTACTTATTGTTTCAAGTTAGTTTTTTTTTTTTTTTTTGATAATAATAGAAAATTTAAGTATGTAGGTATTTCAGTATATTTCATAGACCTAACATAATAATATAAAATACAAATTAATAAATTAATAGTGTACAAGTTATAACAATATAATAAATTAACAAATGTTTTTTTTATAATTTTTATTTTTATCTTTTAACAATTAATATCACAGAATATATTAAGACAGTCTTTTATTTTCATAACGTTGGTTCAGTATTATAATTTAATTATTTATGAAGACTTAAAAAGTAGGTAATACAAAAACAAAACGTAAAACATAAATTTCATATCATAATGGTAGTAATTATATAGAATTAAGGGTTATATACATTTTTACTACATTTTTTAACCCTCACAGATACTTTTGTAACTCTTTCACGATGTTACTTCCATTTAAAACATTTTTTCCGAAATTAAAGTTGTAAATATTTTTATAATTTTCCCTGAAATTCGTCAAGGCTTCAAATATTGGTATTTTAATGTTTATTGTACTTCATACATATAAGGTACCTATTTATTTTTATCATAAAAATAGGCAATAGGTACAATAGGCATACATACCTAGTGTTTGTATACAAATCTCATTACACAACAATAAAATTAATTTTCTACATCTAATAAAAAATATATATATACCTACCTATAGTATATGTATCTCACTTTTAAAATACTAAGAGTAGGTATTTTAATATATTATAGCCTATAGGTATGTGTGATAAAATACTTTTGAATACTGTAAGAACAGATATTTAAAGCGTAGCTATTAAAAATGGAAATTGTTTTGGGAAAATTAGGAAAGTGGCACCAAAGTTCATTAAAAATTTGTGAATAACATAGGTAAACTGTAAAAGTATAACCTATAAATATCTTATATAAACTCGCGCGTAAAACTTGATAGTAAATTAAATAGGGTATGTCAAAATGTTTTTTAAAATGTGTACTCCATCTCGTTGCATCCCCCCTAAAAACACTAATAAAAAATATTTTTAGGGGGTCTCCCCCCGTAATTTTCCCCTCCTGTGTGTGCCTTTAAATTATATTTAAGGAATTTTAGTCTAGTGTAAATTTAGGGGCGAAAAATTATATTTGCCTCACCCGTACATTGAACCTTAATGCGCCCCTGTACCTAAGATAATATTTAAAGCACATTTTTAATTTGTATGAAAAAAAAATTAAATTTTTAATGTCATTCGATATTTTAGTAGGTTCGAAATAATATTTTTAAATTTTCGAAAAATTTCGACTGCAAAAGCTAGGATTCAGTCCCCTCTGAGTCCTTGATACTTATTAATGTATATTAATTATTTTAATTACAACAATAAATACTAGCTTACCGGAACCAGACGAATGTCCGACATAGTCTATATAGTTTCTGTATTCTGCAGCTGTTCAGTGGTGTACCTAGTCGTAAATAATGTTTTGGGTAGGTAGGTATACGCTTCGATTTTGCAATATAATTTATAAATTTAAATAGGTAGGTAGGTATACCTACTTTTGTTGTGTATTGAAAATTTTTAATTATTCTTAATTTTTTAGAAAAAAATGTGGTGTTCTCTTATTATTAACGTCTCTTATAGAGTTTACATGTATCGGGGGATTCACACTAAAGCTTTTAGCGTGTAACGTGGTAGTGTTAATTAATTAGATAAGAAAATTAGAACATTGATAAAAAAAAAAAAAAACTGGTGAAAATAGTAAACAGTTTAAACGAAACCGCGCTAAAAGCTCTATAGTAAATTGGCCTTTGCTAGATTTTCTAGGTTGAATTTTGTTATAGGTACGTCGAAACGTATCAAACCGTGTAAGGCCTGCCGCACACCAAAAGAGAAAAACTGCTTAAAGCAGTTTGAGTCATTTTACTTTAATCTGACTTGGTCATAATAAAATAATTCGTACCGCACACCTAAAAAGCAAGAAAAGCAAAATCATATTTAGTCACCAACATGTCTTCTGACGAAGAAGACGTTATCGGTCCCTATTTTATGGTCTTTGTTGTTAAATATTGAAATGAATGAAAAACCAAAAAGAACGTGGGTTCATCCCTAAAATAAAAACGTACAAAAAATAATTTAATTAAATGTTTTTTACGGGAATTACCTACGTAATGAAGAACAAAAATTTTACTCGAGTAAGTACCTATGTATATATCTATATATATAAGTATGTATATGTAGGTATATGTAGGTATACGTAAATTAAATGTTCATAATTACCTATATAGGTACATCAAAACGTATACAAAAAATTATTAATAATTAATAATAATAATAATAATAATATAAAATTATTATGAATAATAAAATGTTATATATTATATTTAGACCAGCACCGACATTAAACTAGTTCGAACTGAAATGACTGATGAAAAATGTTTTGTTTTGACTATGACTCAGTGTGCGGGCTTACACTGAATTACATGCGTTCTATTTTTCATTAGTCATAATAAAGCTGCTTTAGTCTGCTTTGGTCTGCCTTAAGTCAGTTTTGCTCTTTTGGTGTGCGCCCGGCCTAAGAAAAAAAAAACGTAACGCTTGTTATAATTTCGTGACGTCATGGATTTTAAGAGTAAAAATCTGGGTACCTACGACTGGATATATACTTATTAATACTTTTTTTTTTTAAACTTATTTAGTTATTTTCCTTTACTCATCGATTTTCTAATTAAAATAAATATTTAGTGTTTATAAATTATAATCACAAACAAATGTTTTAAAAAAATACAGTAAAATGATTACTGATTATTATTATTTGAATAAAGTAATATTTTATTGGGAGTTACGATCGTATACCCGCGTATACCCTCCACTACTACAACACTGCAGTGCTGTCCACCAAAACCTTTATTCCCCAGTTCTATTAAGAGGACGCGAAATTCAACGAAAATGAAAATTCCGTTATTTATAAAATACTTAAATATATTTTAAAATAGTTTTTTTCCAATACCATTTTCTATTGTCGTGTAATCACGATAGACGATTACAGTACCTAGGTACCTAAGTATTTGTTAAAAATATATGTCTACTTAGATTGCAAATAAATGATTCCAGATTCATTTTTGAATGCCCCTCGGAGCTTTTTTTCATTATTCTAAATACGACGTGCAATATATTGCATACAAGTGAACAACCTTTTTTTAGCATATGTGAACAATCATAAGTAACTCTTTTGGAAATTAATTTTTCGAAAATTTCCGAGGTGCACTCGAAAATGTTGTTCTCTTTAATTTTGATAATAGGTTAATAGGATTTGGCTCTAATTTTACTTTGATCAAAATTATTTTCAATCATAGTGAGCGTGTTTTATGGTAGTAGGTACCGAAAATCACCTGTGTAGCGTCCTCGGGGGCCTCTACGGCACACGATTCTAAGGAAATAAGGAGTATTATTTAGGCAATTTATTATACTTTCTTTATTCAATTTTGTGTTTGTGTGAGGCACTATCATTGTTAGTAAGCCTAGTAGTAACACCAGAATAGAAAGAATAAAAATAGATATTAATATAGATTTTACAACCACGAAAGAAAATGTACATTTTTCACTCAAATAGACGATTTTAATATTCTATCAGAACGTCGGAATTTTTAATTTCAAAAGAAATATTCGAATTTTCCGTCAACGGAAATGCGAGGTCGAATGATCAAAGTATATATTTTAAAAATAGTTATTATTTCATTAGATAGGTACCTAACTATCTATTTATGTTCAAAATATCGAAAACTTTAAATGGTTTTAATATAAAATATGAAAATGAAAATTGTAGGTGTAGCTCAATCGTTCTCTCGGGGGTAAGTAATGAAAATTCTATATAATATGTAAGTTTTAAAAATATTGTTATTGGAGACGGTACGCAATCGTCGTGCGCATGGGCGAACGCACACGGGGGGGGGGGGTTGAAACCCCCTCCGAAATTTAAAAAAAAAACTAAGAAAATAGACAATTTGACCTGAAAATTTTTCTGCGAGATAAAAAAAACGAAACCAAAACTAAGTATAGGGTTAATGTTACTCAGGAACTGAGATGGTATGTTGTATAAATATATAAATATGTATACATATAATATACCTAATAAATTATATAAATATGTAAAATACAGGTTAAGTACATAGTTGTATAATGTATATATATTTTTAATTTTCAATTAAGGTTATTTAGGTGGGTATTAACTATATTATTATAAAATTATGGAATAATAAAAATTGATTTTAAAATTCCTCAAAAGTCAAAACTATAAAAAATAGTCAGAAATTACCATATAATATGTGTGGTATTGTAACATGGTAGGTATATATTATATATATGGTATAATGCACCAAAAATAATATAAATATACATGTGTAACAATTACGATAAAATTTCTGTTCCTTACATACTAATTTTATAATAAAAGATTACCTACGTTATTTAATTTATAAGAAATAATGTGATCATTTATAAATATGTATAATAATATAATTAAATACATTCTACCTAATTTATAATAAATACCTACATGAATTTCTATACCTAAGTATAACATTCAAACATACATTAGGTATACCTATACTATAATAGGCAGGAAAAGATATATTTTTAAATTTTGAAAATTATTTCGTCTGTCTTTAGCAATATTTACAAAATTATTTATTATAAAATCTATCTATAAAATATGTAATAAATAATACATACCTATATAGGTAGTTTGATTCCGTATGTTTATTTCATATAAATATAAATGAAAACATTTTCAGAAAACACCTTCCCCGGAAATTTTTTTCCGCGTTCGCCCATGTCGTGCCGGACTGTTGGAATTAGAATGAGTACCACCTACCTATCTATAGGTTTTTAACCGAAAAAACAAATAAATAAATAAAAATGGTACATTTTTTAATTAAAAATATACCAACGTGAAATAATTGCAGGGCAGGCAGGGGAGTACGCAGAGGGTAGTTAAGGGGCTGAAGCCCCACCTCCCCATCGCCAGTATAGCTCTATTTTTTTATGTTTCATATTATCAATTTTATATATTATAATATAATATATATACAGTGATGTATTTTCAATTTTTTTCTAGGAGGGGGAGGGTCTAAATATATTTAAAACCTATTATTAATATACTTAATGATATTTACGTGAATAATTAATTATATATTTTACTATCTTTAGGGGCAAAATCGCTTAGATTACAAATAAAGCAGGACTGTTAGTAATTGGGAGGGCGGGGTTGTAGGGTCCGTGCACTATTTTGGTAAAAATAAATAATACTTATTAGAAATATTTCATTTGAATTTTAAACTTTTCAAAAGGTGCTAACTTGAATGCACTTAATTTTGATATTTTTAGAATATTTTGCATTACATGGGAAAAAATGTTATCGTTAAGCATATCAGTATCGATAAAAACGAGTTACAAAATAATTAAATTTTTTAATTCTTTTTTATATTCATACATTTTTCCTAATTTTGTAATCGTAATATAAAAAACTGTACAGTAAACGGTGGTTTAATTTTTAGATTTAAGATATTTATTTGAAAATTAAAAATATTTTAAGTTTAATATTATTAGACATATAGTCCAGTCAATGGGGGGTTTGAACTTACAAAATATCATATAAAGTTTTGAAACTCGGGGAAAAATTTTGTCTTGGGGCACTGATTAAAAAATGTATTTTGCCTTTTTTATAGATAATTATCTCTTCTATAAATGTTATTTGAAACTTTTTGTTGTAAGACTAATATAAAACAAAATAATCACTGAAAGGTAATTTTTTGACTTTTGACCTTGAAAAAGTATTTGTTTCGGTCTTCATATTGATAGCGACTTTTTTTTTATTAATCAGTTTTTATTTATTAACCCAAGACGAAACTTTTTCCTGAGTTTCAAAATTTTATGATTTTTTTGTAAGCCAAAGCCCATTTTGGTTCCTCATATATATTGACTGGGCTAATAAGTATACCTGACAAAAAGGTTAACAGTCTTTGACAGAAATACTACATGAAAACAAACTAAAGGATAGATTATGAGGTTGTAAAATATAATATTAATATATTGATTTGGTATACTTTTAAGTTTTGATTTACATTTTCTTTAAATTTTAAAACTGATTATTCCTTAGTTTGGTAATAAATGACATAAGTACCAAAGAACCACGGTCTAGTAATAATAATAATCGAATTTTCATTACGAAAACTACATCTACATTTGTAAAATCATTTTAAATCGTAAACACATTAAGTGGAGGCTGAAATATACGTTTTAAACACAATAATGTTATAAATGTATTAAAAAAAAACGTACCTACTCTGTGATCATTTTAAAGTGTTTAAAACTAAAATTTTTGGATTTATGAGAAAATAACCATTATTTTAACCCATATTTCATTAATTTTCAATAGTTTCTTCTGATGCATTTTTAAAAAATCAACAAATTACCTCTTCAAAGTATCATGCTGATAAAATTTTATGCCAAAAAATGGGTACGTATTAAATAATTTGATAATAACGTCAAGTCTTCTGGTCGATAAATTTCTCAAGGAAATATATATATAGGTAGACCAATTAATATCATGTAATAAAACGAGAAAATATTTTGCATTGCTCAAAATCTAAAATTTATAGTTTTATAATCTTAGGGCATTATTATTATTTTTTCAAGTCATTAAACTTTATTTCCAATTATTATTGTTTAAAAAAAAATAGTTCTATCTAGTATCTACAAAATTGAAGTTTTTAAAATTAATATTTGTTGGTTCTTTTTCATTACCCCTGGACCCCCTCTCCGTAAATACGCCACTATATATATAATATATATATGTACATTATTATAATATATATTTTCAACAGTATTTTATTATAACACTAATAAACAGACAGTCGTAGGTCGTCGCATAGTTGACATTGGTTAAATGTTCCAAAAAATCGCTAAAATTAACCATCAACCACTTGGTTGCAATTTTTGTAATATGCTTTTGGTCAATGAGCGGAAAAATGGATTTTTTAATGATAATATTGTAAACTCAAGTGACGAGTAGGTATGTTTCTCGTACACGATATAAAAATCATTATTTTCATTTTGCGTTTGTGTAGACCAAAAAGCCCGTTCAAATTAAGGGTACTTCTATTGTTCCGATTTGAATTCTGAAAATATATTAAGATTCTGTAAGTAATTTACTAGAGAATGTTGGGAGTATTTTTTTCATATTTTGTTTTGTTCTCATATGACAAAGGTTTTTGAAAATTAATACACTTTTTAAAAAATATGTTTTAGTCAAAATATAAAAATTTTGCTTCCAACGTTATCTAGTATAGAACTTACAAAATCTTAATTTTTTTTCAGGTTTAAAATCGGGAAATCAGAAGTACCCTTAATTTGAACAGGCATTTAGGTCTAAATCAATCAAATAATAAAATACATGGCTTTCAACCGCCTTGTTCTCGTATTACGCCTTGTATATTGTGTACACTTTTACATGCATGTATATAAGTATGACCGTTGATCACACGGCACTCTTATTGTATTAAATTTGCATGTGTTTGGGTACCCCTGGGATCTCTTATCAAAAATCGAACATAATATGTGATAAATTATGTCTTAAGAAAATTAGAGAATAGTTAAATTTTAAACGGTATGTTGTGTACTAATTATATGTAATGCATGTTAATAATTAGATATTAGACGATTAATATGTAATTTCTACTTAAATTATTCTGATCAAGTTTCAGAGTAAACTTGCCGATAACCCAAACACTCGTTCATTATAATATTAGTATATCCGATGGGGATTACATCACCCGCGGGGAATATCGACTAAATTACTTTCACCCGACGCCTAGATCAAATGACAACAGTGTTGTTTGAGACTACGTCGAAGTCTATAATCCGAGGTGTGATTACATACGCGACTAAGAGCAGCAGAAAAATGGTGAGTAAAAAACGTCGTTTGTGTTTCCAATCAACACTGTTTATGACTTCAAAAATAACTACCTATTCCTAGTTTACAAACAAACGATCGAACTGTGTAACACATTTTAAAAACGGTTACATAATAAATTTATTATAATTGGGCGTGGTTCTGAGATTGAAAAATAAATCTGAATAGATAAAATAATGGTAAATGTGGAGTTTAGGACTTCTTCATTTTTAATATTGCTATTCAGTCACTTTTCGAAAATCTCGGTTGTACTCTGGCTTTTGGGTCTGGGAAATAAATTGTCCAAATATCAAAAAACGTTACTTAGGTTTTTTATCTATATACTAACAAACTTTTTAAAAGTTAACAAGAAATATTAAGTAAGAATAAAATATAGGTATAGGTATTTTTTCAAACCACAAATTGAAGTAAAAATATTTTTTTCGATTGTTATACAATACACATAAAATAGGTACCTACATATACCTACCTATATAGGTAGGTACTTACCTATATAGAATACAATTTTTCGAAATTCTTATTTTTTTTTTCTAGACCCGTCATAGAGAGAGTAGAAAAGCGGTGGAAAAATTAAAAAAATCGAAGATATGATTGCGGGATGTATTTTAAGATTAGTATAAAAATAAAAACCTAAGTAACGTTTTTGGATATTTTGGCATTATTTTCACAGATCCAAAAGCCAGAGTTCAACCAAAATCTCATCACAATTAATGTAAATTAGGTAGGTAGGTAATCACTTTTTTACTAATTTCCCCATTATCTACCTACTTGAAACTCAAGTATTATTATTTAACACTTAGAATAAGAAAAACAGACAATTTTTCTAAACATAATTTAAACAGTAATAACTATAATTCCACAGACAATTTGTTTATACTTATGTACCTATAGAAACCTAAAACTAGGGTAGGAAGATAGAAAATAAAATTAGTTTAGCAGAGATGAAAATATTAAGGTGGATAAGTGGAGTAACTAGAGAGGAGAAAATAAGGAATGATTGTATATAAGGGGTAATATAGAGTAGCTTAGATAGTTGACACAATGAGGGAAAATGGATTGAGATATATTAAGGAGAGGCAGTAAGATTAGTAGGTAGGTAAAGGAATTGTATGTTGATGGCAAGAGGGGGAGAGGAAGACCGAAAAAGTAGATTGGGGCTGTGATGGCGAGTGATATGAGGAAGACGGGGAAAGCAAAGAAGATGTGGACTATAGAGTTAAGTGGAAGTTTATGACTATTCTATGGGACTAGGCTGGCGATATCAAATAGTTGAGAAGGCAAAGGAGAAGAAATAGACGAAGATAGAAACCTATAAAACTAACAAAACAAATATAAATTGTAAATATTGGAAACCACTGCAAAATAAACTATAACGATAGACTGACGGACATTCTTTGAGTGTGCTAGATTTACTGATCTCTATCTTTCTAGTAACCATGAATAATATAATGTAAAGATAATCGATTATCAAATAAACAATAGCCCTTGTAACTATATAATAAGAAGTTATGAACGCCCGTTCTGGGAGCTGTCTACATTTCCAATTCCTAAACACATTTGAAACAATGAATGTGGGTTGTATCGTATAATATATATATATTATACGATACCTATATAATCCTTAATTGTGTATACATTTTATACGCTTTGTACATATAGTGCTATTTTGATAAAAAATTAATATTATACATATTAGTTATTACTGTAGTTATTGCCTACTATTTAATATTAAAAATTAGTCACTTTTTTAATTAATTACTTAGTTCCACAATTTTTTATAATCAAACATAGGTGTCTAGGTGATACAAATTCGAAATATAACTAGTACACTAATTTATAAAAAAATTTAGGGACACAATTAATACATAAACTAATAGTTTTAAATCATACGATCAGGACAGGATTGGCTAGGTGAGTTACTGAGAATATCTCGGTGGGTCGATTAAGTAATGTGTGGCCAAAAATATAAAAGATTTAAGTGAAATTAGGAAGGTTCTTAATATCCGGTACATTACAGTTCATTAAAATATTTTTTAAAGTTGAAAATGTTTTTGGGGAGTTAAAATCCTAAAATTTGGTGGGCTGGTAGCTTCCCTATCCGGCACTGCATACATTCTACGACTTATATAGCTATGAATTATGATAGTTTGTGATACTTATTACATTTATCAATATATATATTAATACAAATAAAATAATTTATCACAACAATATGTTTTAATTTATTATTAAGTAGGTATACCTAGGTATTAACAATTAGAATAGATTTTAATTAAAAATATAGTCAAAAGTATTTTAATAATTTCTGCTAATTTTAAATTAGGTACTAAGAGTGTTGTGTAGAAAAATAAATCTTTAAAAAAATATAATTAAACAATATAAACAAAAATGCCTAATTTATTTATATTTTTTTGTAATATGTATAATTTTATTATTTTAAGATTTATTAAAAAATAATTCATGTTATTATAATTAAATAGGTACTTATTTGATTATTGTTTATTTTTGTCCACGTTTAAACTTGAATTTTTAGCTTAACAATATTCATTTAAATTTTTACTTTTTAAAAAATATTTATACAATACCGTAGCTCATAATATTACTTATTGAAACTTGACTAGTTATTAACTTGTACATTAAAAATGAAATAAATAATTTGCCATAGGTGACATTGTAATACATGTATTTTAATAATTTCAGCCGAGTCTATTAACTAAAGAACAGAGGGAAGAATTGCTGAAGCCATTGTTTGCTAACCATTGGTCATTAGTGAAAGATAGAGATGCTATATATAAGGAATATTTATTCTCAAACTTCGTTCAAGTATGTATACTTAATATTTAAATTAGATGTGTAATTCTATTAAATTCTATTAATTTGACATTTTTTTATATTAGGCCTTTGGATTCATGACTCAAGTAGCATTGACAAGTGAAAAAATGAACCACCATCCGGAATGGTTTAATGTTTACAATAAAGTTCAAGTTACTTTATCCACACATGACGTTAGTGGATTATCGTTAAATGATGTCAACCTTGCCACATTCATGGACAAAACTGAAAAATGCATCAAAATATCCTCTTAATTAGTTTTCAATGTTTAAACACAACAAATTGCCACAAAAGAATAAAGTTAATTAAAAAGTATATCCTTGTTTTAATACTGTTACTATACTCTGTCTCAGCTAAGAGAATTTTTGTACACGGGGGTAGCACTTGAAAATGAGCCATAGTATTTGTTGCTTGAACGAAAATTGGTTTAAACAAAGTAAAGATATTACCAAATTCAAATTGTAAGTTTGGCATTTTTTCTGTGTTAAATAATATTCTTCTTATGTTAACTTTTTTTGTTATTGTCAAATTAATACAGTTAAAAAGTTTAACCTAATAAAATCAGGTCATTTTTAACTGTGAGACTTTTTTTTCATTTATAAAATTATTTAATGATAACATTAATGAGCCTTCACATCGCTGTTTTTTTTTTTTTTTAATTACTTGCGATTCCAATAGTTTGACGCAAAACATGCTCTAATAAACATTTTAAAATCTTATGAAGGTTTCTTACTTACTCAAGGGAATGACCGAATTATATTTTTTATTTCATATTTTATTTTATAATAAAATCCATTTAAAGTTTCCAACATTTTATAAATTGTAAATGTAAATATCTAATTTACTAAAAATAATTTTTGAAATATACATCAAACATTCCTTGGTATATATTAAGGAGAATTTGAATAATTTTTCGAAATTAAATTTGATGTACATATTCTGAAGTTCTGATGGAATTATAATTGTCTCTTTAATGAAAAAAATTCCAGATGAATAGAATATTATCTTAATTTTTTTAAGAAATATGAGAAAGTAATAACACATTTTTTCGTAGTTGCAAAATAGATCGCTAACATATGCGTCCATTATGTGAATAGCTCCATGTAGATTAGATACAGATTACTAACAATATTGATCATTGATCATATATTGCTTATTGTATGTATTCACACAATCACAAAATCTTATAACATATTGATAAGAAATTGCCTAAATAATACCACTTACAATTGAGAGGTATGGAGGCTTATTAATAAGAAAATGTTTGTTTATAGGATCAGTGCCACGGAGAGAAAATTCTGGCATGGGGGTGGGTCCTAAATATTTTTGGGAAACATTTACACAAATGACCTTTTTTTTCTTTACTTATTCCAAAAATATTAAAACCAGAATTATGCACAGTCACAAAATTGCTTACAAAATCAGGTAAAAGCAAATCAAAAAAAAAAAAAAAGTCATTTGTAGAAATGTTTTTACGTTTGTTTCTTAGTGATATGGTAAATTTTCTTAAAATTCTGAGAACCCCTATAAACTCGGAGACCGGCGTAATTACCTCTGACTCCTTCCCATCTTGACCAGCCAATATAGGATACAGTTATTTAGTAGACAAATGCTAATAGGATCTTTAGCTAAAATATTTTATATTGTCTGTATTATTCTATATTATATAGTAGGTACTTATTATATATTGTTAGCTTAGACATCACATAATCATTAAAAATATCACATAGTTATTTAAATTATTAAATAAAATGTTATATTTTATATTATAATTATTAATTTTCAATCTGTATTTTGAATAAAATACATGAACACACATCAAAAAATTTAATTAAAATATAATAATTAATCTATGATACAATAATATTATTTAAGGTAATTTACTTCAAGACGTTATTTTATAAAATATATTAAACATAATATGACATAATCATATTCTGGGTGAACTAGATAGGTTACCTACTGCAAGTATATCTATGTTATCAAATTATTTTTTTTAAACAATTTAATTGTTTTACTTCTAAAATCTTAGTTATAATATGAACTATAAAACAAAATACTAAAAAGTATTATATTTTATATTATTTGAAAAAGTTACATTTGTACCCCATTAGTAGAAGTAGTAAAACATTATAACTCAAAGTTAACAATTAATAATTATAATATTTTAAGAGCATTACATTTAAGATGGTTTTAATTACAGTTTTAGAAAAATATATTTTAATATTGGGTACATAATTCACAAGTATCGAGTTATCTGTTGCTATACTCATGGTAACCAATAGCCTAACTTGAGAAATGTTTTTATATTAATTACCGATCTAAATATGTGATTAATTGTGGTGCTAAGGGGGGCGAGGTCAGGCAAGTGTCCCAGCCAAATCTGGATGTGACCATCTGTTTTAAGACCAATTAAAAATTACTCTATTATACTTTTTGATATAATAAATACTGTAATAGGTACTGTTAACACTTATAGAATTTTAATTTTATTATAAATACCTACTATAATAATTTATAGATATGCCATAACAACATAATCAAATCAAGCATTTTATCAAGTGCCCAGACAAATAGTCAAAAGTAGAAGTTTTACTAAAAATATTTCTAAACGAAATGTTAATTTTACTATAATGTTATGTTAGGTACCTATATATTTGCCTATATATAGGCAAATAATAAAATGTATTTAGGCTAATGGAAAAATTTAAATATTAAAATCATATTCATAATGGTTAATAACTTGAGTATACATACTTGATACTAATTAATTATATATAAGTATTAAAAAAAATTATGGATAGATATTCAGTAGGTATTAAAGTTTTTCACGAGTATACCTATTACCAGCTAAACTTTTTATAGTAGTCTTAGTAAAATAATTTCTAATAAAAATGCCATTTTAGATTCTGAGCGGAGCAAAGATACTGATGGCTTACCAACATTGTTTATTTATTTATTTAAGTATATTTTTTTCTGTGAACTTTGACGACTAAAAGATTTAATCCAGTCAGTTCCTATACGTGTGTTTATATAAATGGAAAGGAAATAATATTATACACAACATTGATTTAAAATGAAAAATAATAATGCTACACTATCCTGTCTGATGTGTGAAGGGACTTCCACCCAAGCTGTACCTATCTGGAAACTTTTTGTATGATTATTAAAATAGGTACCTTCCTACCACCGACTTATATCTATATATTATGTTTATTAATTGTCATCATTTATAACCAAAATTTAACTACAGAATTTATTGAATTTATCTAATCAATTCCACGATATGACCGAGAGTGCCTATATAAATTAAAATTATGCGGTCGTGTTAAAGGCGGGCAATGGTAAAAATTGAACTTTTTGAGTTTTACCTGGCGGCCGGTTTCTTTATGACGCGATGAATTTTCTGGGTTAATATAGTAGGTAGGTATATGAAATGTACCTATATTGAAAGTGGCTATTTTGATTACTGGAGAAACACATGACGAATCTACATTCTACGTCATATCATCTACAGTTTAATTGAATTTTACGGAAAAACATATAAAAGTCGTTCCAATAATACTGCTTACCGAGTGACTATATTAAGAGTAAAAGAACTTATTATCCAAATTATTTAGAAGACGTGTACATAGTGAAACGATACGACCGCAAATTAAGTACTTACCTTTAGGTATAGGTATATACTATATACTATAACAATCTATTAATCATCGACAAGTCTATTATTAAAAAATTCCTTTGAATCTGTTCAGTTTCATATATTCATCATATCCATGAACATTCGCCGTTACCTACCCTCAGTGGCGTACGCAAGATTTTTCAATGGGAGGGTGGGATTGAAAATAAATAGGTAAGTAATCAGTAGACACAATAGATTAGGCATGATAGAATAAAAAAGGTGATTTTTTAGTGTTATAATAGAATACTGTTAAAAATATATATTATAATAATGTACCTAATATATATTTAGTGGCGTATTTACGGAGAGGGGGCCAATGGTAATGAAAAAGAACCAACAAATATTCATTTTAAAAACTTAAATACCAAAACATCAATTTTGTAGATAGAACTTTTATTTTTTAAACAATAATAATTGGAAATAGAGTTTGACGAATTGAAAAAATAATAATAATGCCCTAAAATTATAATAACTATATACATTTTAGATTTTGAGCCAATATTTAATTGCAAGAAATTATTTATTATTATATTTCCCACCGTTATGATTACGTAACCTAAGGTGTTCATCGCCAGACGATGGGTATCAATATCTCTATTATCTGTGTCTGCCGATCATGATGGCCACCTGGTTACGGTGTCCAGCAATACACAGTACCTCAAACCCTGGCCGGCTACTTTTCCGTCACCGCTGTCCATGGTGATTGGTGTCTACCGTTACCCTCCACCGTGAGACGGACACGGTAAGCGTGGCCGCCCACGATGGATAAGTTCTCTCGCCCGCTGTCCTTGTAAATGTTTACGGTGTCCATCACCATACGACCACAGCGCAACTGTGACCATATGAAAACCCGCCCGCTTCACATTCTCCGTCAATGTAAACCAAGTCATTTTTTTCATTTCTATTCTTCTCCCTACCACCCACCATTGCATTCGGCGTCTTACACGTGCCGATTATTTGAACAATGACAGACAGTTGTTCATACCGGTCTGTATTATAATTATTATTATTCACTATAGTAAATAATTTTAAGTTAGTAATATAAATTTTAGTTATAGTTAAGTTAAGTTAGCCTAAATGCCTTCAGTTAAAAGTTAAGAGATAACCAAAAATAAATTTAACCGATTAAGTCAAAAGTTAACATTGAAAAAATATTAACTTTACTCATTTAACAATAAGTTATTTTTTTTTTCCATTTCAAATTTATATCTGAAAATTTGAAGACTTTTTTTTAAATTATTCAAATATTTCAGAATAAAATTTCTACTCTTTACTATTTTTTTAATATTAGGTACTAGTTACAAGTTTGTATAGGTATTATGATACAATTTCTTGTGTTTTACGTGTTAACTTAACTAAATGATTTTAAAAATTAACAATTAAAAGTTAAGTTAAGCCAATGATAATTTAATCTAGTTCAGTTAATTAATTAATAAACAAATTAATTAACTAGTTGGGTAAAAAGTTAAACAAAAATTAACTTTTTAACTAGGTAGTTAATGCCCACCATTGCAAATTATTATACTCGGTATATTTAAAAAAATAGTATTATGCAGATATATTGAATATCTAAACATCTTATAACGTTTGAGAATACGGCAGAGATATGTAGTTATTCCATTAGACTATAGTATTATATATTTTAATTTCGTGCGGGATGAAATATTGAACAATAGCCATAGCCAATATCATATATATGTTGTTATACGTCATGATATACGTGATGATTAGCAATCATAATTTATATACGTTTACGAATATAACAAGGTCACAAGAGATTTCTTTGGAATGTTTTTCAATAGCATATATAATTTTATTTTTATTGGTATATATATATAAGTATTTCGCATTAATACTGTGTGCGATGTCTTCTCGCAGTAGGTATTAAGTTTAATGTATTAATGTGTCTTCATTGTAACATTATATTTCGATTTACTCATACAATACATTAAATTTAAAATTTAAAATCAAATTTATCAAAAAATGGCCATCTGGCAAATCTTGTACCGTGTAAATGATCATACTATAATACACGAAAAATGAATTTTAACTTTTTTTTATAGATAATTATCTCTTCTATGGATTTAAAATTAAACTTTTTGTTATGCAACCATTAAAAATCGAAATATGCATGAAAAGGCTATTTTGTGTGGTAACTTTTGACCTCGAAAAAACCTTTATTCCAGACCTCATATTGATGGAGCTCTTTTTTTGTTAATCAGTGTCCCAAGACGAAACTTTTTCTGTTTTTCGAAACTTTCTATTGACAGGACTTAAACAAAAACACATATTGTCAAATTACATACGTCCAATATTAGTAGGTAATTTTAATAGTCATTGACCATCGATAATTTTTTTTCCAGTAAGTAAGCGGAAATTAATGTATAGGTACTATTTTTTAAAATAATTAATGAAAAATATTATTTACAAAATACTGTAACATATAATCAATGGTAATAGGTGTAGACGTATTATTCAACTGGTATGCTACTATAAGTACCTCTTAATAAAATAAAAACATTTGAAAAAAAAAAGATAAGAAATATACTAATGTCCAATACTTAAAATCACAACGCGCCAGGATCACCGATTACAATATTGCATTATAATCATTAGACACGTCAAATGCGACGGGTAAACTTACCTACGCGCACGCACATGTCAAATATCGTTTTGGCTATTAAAATAAATAAATAGTATTTTTCACGAAAAACACCGCTGCGACTTTCAAGATTACAAAGAATGACGTATACCGATTTTCATTCTGTAAACGAATTTTAATTCACCATTAAATTTACTGTGTTTCTGTCCCTGCATCATTTTCAAATTCAATCTCGATTTATTAAAATTTGAACCATAAATATTTGTACTTTTCATTTTGTATACTTAATTTTTCAGCCATAAAAAAAAATTAAACAAAAAAAGTGTGGAGACAGAAACACAGTAAACATTATAAAGAATAACAATCTGTTTACAAAATTAAACTCGGATGATCCAATAAGCTGTAATATAGGTCCACAACATACGGTCTTGTTTGTAACATATTTACCTTTTATTTCCATAATTCCTAAAATTTACCTACACCAAGCATTCAACCGGTTAACATACCACATCGGAAATCTGTAACAGCGATAAAAACGGAAAAGAAAATGCCCACGCGGCCGCCGGTACGGAAAACGGTCAGTGGAATTAAATAAAAAGCATAAAGTTTTCTCTCCCACGAAAAATCGTCTATTCGGAGTTAGCATATTATATAATAGGAGAATTGGTCATGAAATGAGTGTTAATTTTTGTCAGGTACGTTTACATTTAAATATTAAAAACATCTTAATTACATTTTATTTAACAAAAATTCATCTAATTTCTAGATAATAATTTACTCATAAAAAAATATTTGATTGCATTTAACGAATGGTGCACTTCAAATGATCTATCAGTAAACATAGACAAATGCCAATTTGTATTTTATTCTAAAAACCACAAAACCTATACCTTTAATTATTCTATATCAGACATTAGCTTATATTTAATAAAATATGTATGTATATTATTCGACTCAAAACTATCCACTCACCTTCAAATATTTGTATACCACACTTGTTCATTCTTCTCTTGAACATTATCCCTTAGTTTGGGAAAATAACAACTTTGGCCTTAGTGATCAACTTGAAAAAGTTCAAAACAAAGTCCTTCGCATGATATGCTATAATTGTAAATAACAAGAACTCCCCTACAAGAGTTTCGCAAATATATTTTAACAATATTAAACTTAGAATCTTTAAAAACACCTATTTTTAATACAATATTACCTATTACTATAATACCTATAACTCATTTCTTCTTAAAGTGATAAATAACGAGATTTATGACCTATTTTTACTAAACCATATACATTTTAAAATTAAAACCCATAACTTTTACATTAGTAATTTATTTTATATTCCCCATTTTTCTCAAAATTACATATTAGATGGTTCTGTTTATATTTTAATGCCTTTCTGGAAACAATCAAATTCTTAATGACCTGTTTAAGTAATAATTGTATAAATAAACAATTTTTTTTTTTTGTTAATATTATTTATGAATTATATCATTTCTGTTCTCTCTCCCACTTCATCTTCTTTATAATGTAAAAATAATGTTTATTTTTCTCTCCTCTTTTTCCCTTAAGTTTCATTAGATATATTACTTATTCTAATTGATATTTATTATATATAATTACCATTAATTATCTAAGTATTTCTGTTATATATAATTATGTTTTATTAATGTTATAAATACTACTATATTGTAAATTGGACGTTGTCAGTTTGAAATTATAAAAAAAACAACACAACGGTGCAGACAACGCAAATAATGAGCTTTAGCAAAGATGCCTGGTGTCCTTGGGATTTTTAGGATCCATAAACAGTCCTATGATAAATCTAATATACCTATATGTAGTCAAATATTCAACATACAAATTAATGACTAATATTTACGTAGGTATATCTAATAAGAAAAAGTATTAAATTAATATTTTTTATTCTTTAATATTCAATTATTATTAGAATTATTACATGCATCAATTGAATAGATTGTAGTACGATTACATTTTTTATGAAAATGGAATTATATAATATTTCTTAACATTATATATGGGGTATATCTAATGTATTAAGTATATACATTTTAGTCCCATATCGATGTTCAGACTATAACAACGTTCAGATTAAACTATGTATTAAATTTTTAAGTGTGTTGAAATAAATAAAAACAAATCTATACACGGTATTTAAACCAAAAAGACAATCCATATTGTACACATATGGTATTTTGTATAATATTTAAATACTAAATAGTATTATGAATAATATTCCGACCGATTTTTCCAGAAATATTAAACTAAATATATTTTTCTTCTTTTCCTTCTCCTTCTCTCACAACTATTTGGGGTCGACCACCCTAGTCCTACACTTCCACTTAACCCTATCGCCCGTATTTTCTTTATTTACCCCCACCTTCTTCATATCACTCGCCATCAAATCCCCCGACCTATTATTCTGTCTTTCTCGCCCCCCCCCTCTTATCATAAACATACATTTTCTTAACTAATTTTAGAATTTAGAAACATCATTTTTGAAATTTGTTGAAAAATTAACATAATCTATTTTTACATAAGCAACAAGTTTTTCCTATTTTCTACCAATTTTTAGTAGTTTTTCTCAAACAATATAAAACTACTGAACAAGTCAATAAATTATACTTTATATAGAGTTAGATATCATTCCCTTCCATTGAAGGGTAAATATAAAGAATTCGGACCAATATATATTTTGGCTGATAAAAGAAAACTGAAGATGTTAAGTTGTCTCTCTTCATATTTTAAAAAAACAATAACTTTGGAAATTAGCCAGTACTAACTATAAAGGGGGAACAAACCTAAACTAATATATTACAAACGAAAACTATGGAAAAATGTTTAAAGTTCCTAAGTGATGGGGTATACTTAATATATCTGAGTCACGCCTTCATCTATCTATTGGAAATTAAAGGATTAATTATTCTAAAATAAAATTAAAATTGTTATTATTAGATAAAACACCTATAATTAAAATTAAACAGAAGAATATTTTCGTAGTCTTCTCAGAACCTTTTTATATACTTTTTTATAATGAATTTAAAAAATTAAGTGACAAACATTTTTTTTATATAAATAATAAATTTTTTTAATTAATCGTAATATTCAATTATGAGATGATATTTTTAAATTAGATTTCGAAATTATTATGAAACCATTATCATCTTTCTATTTCGTAATATGTGTTTCTACTCTATCTACATATACACAAAAAGACGCAGGTTAATTTATTTTTAAATATCATACATTTTCCTATATTGTCTATGCAAATATGAGAATACCTAGCGACCATTTAATTATCTAATATTATCTAATTTGTAACGTTTATTTTTCTCATTGTTGTGCAGAGCCATGGTTCTTACAATTTTTGACCAAAGTATATTCTGCTCTGCGCTTCTAACATATATAACATATAAGTTTATTCGGTTATCTCTACAGACAAATTAGTGAAAAAATTGTTAAAAATGTAAAAAAAAAGGTTATACATTATGATTGACAAGTGTCGTTATTTATAGGATTTTTAATAAAAAAAAACTACTCAAGTCTTTATGTTTTTTCATAAACAAAAAAAAAAGGAGTCACGAATAGGTATATCTTAGCTACGGCCGATCTTATAGATGGAAGAGTGGGTGGGTGGGTATTTATTACTTTGCACTAGGGTTAAAAATATTATCACTATGCTATTATGGTTTACCGTAAACATATACTGTAATTGTTTATTTATACAATGATTACTTTAACAGGTCATTAAGAATTTGATTGTTTCCAGAAGACATTAAAATATAAACAGGAATATCTAATATGTAATTTTGAGAAAATGTTCAATATAAAATAAATTACTAATGTGATAGTTATGGATTTTAATTTTAAAATGTTTATGGTTTAGTAAAAATAAGTCATAAATCTCGTTATTTATCACTTTGAGAAGAAATGAGTTATAGGTATTATAGCAATAGGTAATATTGTATTTAAAATTTTTTACTTTTTTAAAATTTTAAAGTTAACATTTTTTTATATTAGGCCTTTGGATTCATGACTCAAGTAGCATTGACAAGTGAAAAAATGAACCACCATCCGGAATTGTTTAATGTTTACAATAAAGTTCAAGTTACTTTATCCACACATGACGTTAGTGGATTATCGTTAAATGATGTCAACCTTGCCACATTTATGGACAAAACTGAAAAATGCATTAAAATATCCACTTAATTAGTTTTCAATGTATAAACACAACAAATTGCCACGAAAGAATAAAGTTAATTAAAAAGTATATCCTTGTTTTAATACTGTTACTATACTCTGTCTCAGCTAAGAGAATTTTTGTACACGGGGGCAGCACTTGAAAATGAGCCATAGTATTTGTTGCTTGAACGAAAATTGGTTTAAACAAAGTAAAGATATTACCAAATTCAAATTGTAAGTTTGGCATTTTTTCTGTGTTAAATAATATTCTTCTTATGTTAACTTTTTTTGTTATTGTCAAATTAATACAGTTAAAAAGTTTAACCTAATAAAATCAGGTCATTTTTAACTGTGAGACTTTTTTTTCATTTATAAAATTATTTAATGATAACATTAATGAGCCTTCACATCGCTGTTTTTTTTTTTTTTTAATTACTTGCGATTCCAATAGTTTGACGCAAAACATGCTCTAATAAACATTTTAAAATCTTATGAAGGTTTCTTACTTACTCAAGGGAATGACCGAATTATATTTTTTATTTCATATTTTATTTTATAATAAAATCCATTTAAAGTTTCCAACATTTTATAAATTGTAAATGTAAATATCTAATTTACTAAAAATAATTTTTGAAATATACATCAAACATTCCTTGGTATATATTAAGGAGAATTTGAATAATTTTTCGAAATTAAATTTGATGTACATATTCTGAAGTTCTGATGGAATTATAATTGTCTCTTTAATGAAAAAAATTCCAGATGAATAGAATATTATCTTAATTTTTTTAAGAAATATGAGAAAGTAATAACACATTTTTTCGTAGTTGCAAAATAGATCGCTAACATATGCGTCCATTATGTGAATAGCTCCATGTAGATTAGATACAGATTACTAACAATATTGATCATTGATCATATATTGCTTATTGTATGTATTCACACAATCACAAAATCTTATAACATATTGATAAGAAATTGCCTAAATAATACCACTTACAATTGAGAGGTATGGAGGCTTATTAATAAGAAAATGTTTGTTTATAGGATCAGTGCCACGGAGAGAAAATTCTGGCATGGGGGTGGGTCCTAAATATTTTTGGGAAACATTTACACAAATGACCTTTTTTTTCTTTACTTATTCCAAAAATATTAAAACCAGAATTATGCACAGTCACAAAATTGCTTACAAAATCAGGTAAAAGCAAATCAAAAAAAAAAAAAAAGTCATTTGTAGAAATGTTTTTACGTTTGTTTCTTAGTGATATGGTAAATTTTCTTAAAATTCTGAGAACCCCTATAAACTCGGAGACCGGCGTAATTACCTCTGACTCCTTCCCATCTTGACCAGCCAATATAGGATACAGTTATTTAGTAGACAAATGCTAATAGGATCTTTAGCTAAAATATTTTATATTGTCTGTATTATTCTATATTATATAGTAGGTACTTATTATATATTGTTAGCTTAGACATCACATAATCATTAAAAATATCACATAGTTATTTAAATTATTAAATAAAATGTTATATTTTATATTATAATTATTAATTTTCAATCTGTATTTTGAATAAAATACATGAACACACATCAAAAAATTTAATTAAAATATAATAATTAATCTATGATACAATAATATTATTTAAGGTAATTTACTTCAAGACGTTATTTTATAAAATATATTAAACATAATATGACATAATCATATTCTGGGTGAACTAGATAGGTTACCTACTGCAAGTATATCTATGTTATCAAATTATTTTTTTTAAACAATTTAATTGTTTTACTTCTAAAATCTTAGTTATAATATGAACTATAAAACAAAATACTAAAAAGTATTATATTTTATATTATTTGAAAAAGTTACATTTGTACCCCATTAGTAGAAGTAGTAAAACATTATAACTCAAAGTTAACAATTAATAATTATAATATTTTAAGAGCATTACATTTAAGATGGTTTTAATTACAGTTTTAGAAAAATATATTTTAATATTGGGTACATAATTCACAAGTATCGAGTTATCTGTTGCTATACTCATGGTAACCAATAGCCTAACTTGAGAAATGTTTTTATATTAATTACCGATCTAAATATGTGATTAATTGTGGTGCTAAGGGGGGCGAGGTCAGGCAAGTGTCCCAGCCAAATCTGGATGTGACCATCTGTTTTAAGACCAATTAAAAATTACTCTATTATACTTTTTGATATAATAAATACTGTAATAGGTACTGTTAACACTTATAGAATTTTAATTTTATTATAAATACCTACTATAATAATTTATAGATATGCCATAACAACATAATCAAATCAAGCATTTTATCAAGTGCCCAGACAAATAGTCAAAAGTAGAAGTTTTACTAAAAATATTTCTAAACGAAATGTTAATTTTACTATAATGTTATGTTAGGTACCTATATATTTGCCTATATATAGGCAAATAATAAAATGTATTTAGGCTAATGGAAAAATTTAAATATTAAAATCATATTCATAATGGTTAATAACTTGAGTATACATACTTGATACTAATTAATTATATATAAGTATTAAAAAAAATTATGGATAGATATTCAGTAGGTATTAAAGTTTTTCACGAGTATACCTATTACCAGCTAAACTTTTTATAGTAGTCTTAGTAAAATAATTTCTAATAAAAATGCCATTTTAGATTCTGAGCGGAGCAAAGATACTGATGGCTTACCAACATTGTTTATTTATTTATTTAAGTATATTTTTTTCTGTGAACTTTGACGACTAAAAGATTTAATCCAGTCAGTTCCTATACGTGTGTTTATATAAATGGAAAGGAAATAATATTATACACAACATTGATTTAAAATGAAAAATAATAATGCTACACTATCCTGTCTGATGTGTGAAGGGACTTCCACCCAAGCTGTACCTATCTGGAAACTTTTTGTATGATTATTAAAATAGGTACCTTCCTACCACCGACTTATATCTATATATTATGTTTATTAATTGTCATCATTTATAACCAAAATTTAACTACAGAATTTATTGAATTTATCTAATCAATTCCACGATATGACCGAGAGTGCCTATATAAATTAAAATTATGCGGTCGTGTTAAAGGCGGGCAATGGTAAAAATTGAACTTTTTGAGTTTTACCTGGCGGCCGGTTTCTTTATGACGCGATGAATTTTCTGGGTTAATATAGTAGGTAGGTATATGAAATGTACCTATATTGAAAGTGGCTATTTTGATTACTGGAGAAACACATGACGAATCTACATTCTACGTCATATCATCTACAGTTTAATTGAATTTTACGGAAAAACATATAAAAGTCGTTCCAATAATACTGCTTACCGAGTGACTATATTAAGAGTAAAAGAACTTATTATCCAAATTATTTAGAAGACGTGTACATAGTGAAACGATACGACCGCAAATTAAGTACTTACCTTTAGGTATAGGTATATACTATATACTATAACAATCTATTAATCATCGACAAGTCTATTATTAAAAAATTCCTTTGAATCTGTTCAGTTTCATATATTCATCATATCCATGAACATTCGCCGTTACCTACCCTCAGTGGCGTACGCAAGATTTTTCAATGGGAGGGTGGGATTGAAAATAAATAGGTAAGTAATCAGTAGACACAATAGATTAGGCATGATAGAATAAAAAAGGTGATTTTTTAGTGTTATAATAGAATACTGTTAAAAATATATATTATAATAATGTACCTAATATATATTTAGTGGCGTATTTACGGAGAGGGGGCCAATGGTAATGAAAAAGAACCAACAAATATTCATTTTAAAAACTTAAATACCAAAACATCAATTTTGTAGATAGAACTTTTATTTTTTAAACAATAATAATTGGAAATAGAGTTTGACGAATTGAAAAAATAATAATAATGCCCTAAAATTATAATAACTATATACATTTTAGATTTTGAGCCAATATTTAATTGCAAGAAATTATTTATTATTATATTTCCCACCGTTATGATTACGTAACCTAAGGTGTTCATCGCCAGACGATGGGTATCAATATCTCTATTATCTGTGTCTGCCGATCATGATGGCCACCTGGTTACGGTGTCCAGCAATACACAGTACCTCAAACCCTGGCCGGCTACTTTTCCGTCACCGCTGTCCATGGTGATCGGTGTCTACCGTTAACCCCCACCGTGAGACGGACACCGTAAGCGTGGCTGCCCACGATGGATAAGTTCTCTCGCCCGCTGTCCTTGTAAATGTTTTCGGTGTCCATCAGCGCCATATCATAAATATAAACAAATCTATACACGGTATTTAAACCAAAAAGACAATCCATATTGTACTCATATGGTATTTAGTATAATATTTAAATACTAAATAGTATTATAAATAATATTCCGACCGATTTTTCCAGAAATATTAAACTGGATATATTCTTCTTCTTTTCCTTCTTCTTCTCGCACAACTATTTGGGGTCGACCACCCTAGTCCTACACAATAATGTGAAAACAATTCATAACAGAGCTCATAAACGGAGTATAAACGAATGTAATAATAATTATTATTACAGTAAAAAAATTTTAAAAGTTCAAAATACGACTAAAATATGTGAAAATTTCAATTTTCTAGAAACATCATTTTTGAAATTTGTAGAAAAATTAACGTAATCTATTTTTACATAAGCAAGAAAATTTTCCGGTTTTCTATGAATTTTTAGAAGTTTTTCTCAAACAATACAAAACTACTGAATAAGTCAATAAATTATACTTTATTGCTAGATATCATTCCCTTGAGTAGTTGTTTTTTATTAAAATCCTATAAATAACGACACTCGTCGATCAAAATATATAACCTTTTTTTTTTTACATTTTTAACAATTTTTTCACTAATTGTCTGTAGAGATAACCGAATAAACTTATATGTTATATTTTAGAAGCGCAGAGCAGAAAATACTTTTGTCAAAAATTGTAAGAACCATAGCTCTGCACAACAATGAGAAAAATAAACGTTACAAATTAGATAATATTAGATAATTAAATGGACGCTAGGTATTCTCATATTTGCATAGGCTATATAGGAAAATGTAAGATATTTAAAATTAAAATAACCTGCGTCTTTTTGTGTATATGTAGATAGAGTAAAAACACATATTACGAAACACAAATAGATAAAAAATATCGTCTCATAATGGAATATTACGATTAATTAAAAAAATGTATGTCACTTAATTTTTAAAATTCCTCATAAAAAAGTATATAAAATGGTTCTGAGATTACTACGAAAATATTCTTCTGTTTAATTTTAATTATAGGTGTTTTATCTAATCATAATAATTTTAATTTTATTTAAGAATAATAAATCCTTTAATTTCCAATAGATAGATGAAGGCGTGACTCAGATACATTTAGTATAGGTACCCCATCACCTAGGAACTTTAAATTTTTTTCCATAGTTTTCGTTTGTAATATATTAGTTTAGGTTTGTTCCCCCTTTATAGTTAGTACTGGCTAATTTCCAAAGTTATTGTTTTTTTAAATATGAAGAGAGACAACTTAACATCTTCAGTTTTCTTTTATCAGCCAAAATATATATTGGTCCGAATTCTTTATATTTACACTTCAATGGAAGGGCTCTATCTAGCTCTATATAAAGTATAATTTATTGACTTGCTCAGTAGTTTTGTATTGTTTGAGAAAAACTACTAAAAATTGGTAGAAAACAGGAAAAACTTGCTTGCTTATGTAAAAATATATTATGTTAATTTTCTACAAATTTCAAAAATGATGTTTCTAGAAAATTGAAATTTTCACATATTTTAGTCATATTTTAAACTTTTAAAATTTTTTTACTATACTCTATTTCACGAGTGATCGTCCGGAATCGCGCACGTGATAAGAATACAGTGTGACCGTAGCGAGATCGAATTTATCCCTTCATATCGCGGTTATTTGGCGTGCTACTACAAAATGTTACACTTGCATTATTACATTATAGGATTTACCGCTATTTTATTGTTATTATCAATATTGTTCTTTTG
>JAIPRL010000768.1:0-15021 GCA_025469235.1 Pemphigus obesinymphae | reverse complement strand
AAAATATAATAACGAATTCAGAACTTTTTTCAAAATTAAAATTGAACAAGTTTAACACGGCCAATTTATGGAAATGCCAAGACCATTTTAGCGCTTTGAAAAATCTACTGTCGAAGACCCTTAAGAGTTAAGTAGGTAAACATCATATTAGTTATTAAAAATATATAATATAATAAAAATTTAATTTTTAATAACTGCCACATTTTTGATTTACTCGTGTATCTTCATATAGTTTTGTTGGGATTGGAAGCGGTCATTTATTAAGGGATTGTGTATAGGCAATTATTTAAATTATTTATGTTTCACAGTGCGTTCGAGTGAGTAGTATTTAGTCTTTAGCGCGTGTAAATACGTTTGGCATAATAATGGTATGTGTTTATTTGCACGTACAGGTACATGTAAATAAATACAGCAACTATATTTAAAAAGACACTAATCCCATTTCCAACATACCGATTGTCCTAGTAATAAGGATTCTGCAAACTGATCTGAATTCATCATAAAGTGTACTTTAGAACGACTTTCCCACTTTTTTCCTTGATGTTCACAAAAATTGAAAATGTCTGTATATATTAACTTAATTTTAGAACTTAAAGCAGTGACGCAGGAAATATTTTTCATTTGAGGGGAAACATATATTATATATATGAGACTTGCATATATTTTTTAGTATCTCATACATAAAATATCTAGCTAATATGTGTAAAATATAATAATTCATAGTTATTTCCAGTCCATACTATCTTAGTATTTGATGTTAACAGGTAGTAAGAGTAACTTTGTATGAACTTTTGACGCCTCGTTACACTACCATTGTCTATAGCCGTGATTAATACATAAACAGAGTTAAAAAAGTGAAAATACCACTTGCAAAACCTTATATGATATTTCACAACATATTCATAATTAACCTAACCTATTATATTTAACCAACTAAATCATCATTCGGAAAATTCACTCTTAGAACATGGTATATAAAAGTATTTCTGAAATATAATCTTGAACATATTAATACAGTATTACAATTTATTGATTATTTAAATGATTAGGAATTTTAATAAACAAACACAAATTGGTATTGTTTGTCAAATGTCCTTATATTAGATAATAATCAAATGTTGAAAATTACAAGTCGTTTACTTCCCTCAAACGCCTGATTGCGGATCTTACTGTAGTTGCAGCTGTTGTAGAGTATACATATGCTCCACCTGCTACAGTCCGTCTGCAGCGTTTACAAGACCAGATTCCTACACAAGCCCTCTTCATGGATTCCTAGAAAAGAAAAACAAGTTTAATAAATTTATGAAATATTCTTAATTGCAATATTTTAAAAGACAGTTATAGTAAAACAGAAACCTATTTACCTATAGGTAATATTATATAATTATTTTATAAACCTAAATTTTATATTTTAAGAAATCTGAAGAAATATTGGTCCTTGCCAGTTAATTAAAAGCAATTTTACTGCATCTATATATAAAAAAATATCTCAAAAAATATTAGACAACACTTAAAAAGTATTAAAAATGCTTGAATCGAAATTGTATATATAAAATGCATCCAATTAAAAAAATAAATAAAAACTACTGCACAATTCAAAAGTCAGTGTATAATCTAATGGATATTTTGCGAGTGTAACAAATATTATCATATTGAGTACTACATTTTATACCCCTGGTAGGAGAACATTTCACAATACATTTAATTTTGTACTAGTGAAAAAATATTTGCTATTAATTAATAATGTAAAATCTACAGTTAAATGTTTTACAAAAATTTAAATTATAACAAACAAATGACCTAATTGTGTAGTACCATGTAATTATTATATAAAAATGAAAGAGAACTAAAATTAACGTTTTAATTAAATTAATTAGTAGCGTAACATAAATATTGTAAAAAAAAATTATTTGAATTAGATAATTTTAAATAAATAGTAATTGAATTCCAACACTTCATAAGCCCAATAATACAAAAAGGTAAACGCATAATTATAAAATCAGTAAAGCATGAGAGTTCCACATTCGCCCTTCTTAGTACCTATCATGTGAAAAAGTAAGTAAAAGTACACCTATATGTTTTCTATAAAAAAAATAATAATTTCTATATCTATTTTAGTATAAATAACTAAAGTTAATAATATTTTATGTATAACATTGAGCAGTGCCGGATCTAGAGAATTTGTCGCCCGGGGCAAAAATAATTGTAGCGGCGCCCCTTTTTAAATTTTAATAAGAAAAAAAAAAAAAAAAGGTAATTCGTCAATTCTTATTAAAAATTAAGTTATCAGGGACCCCACTTCCAAAAGCGGAACGAAAAGTTGAAATATTTTTACATTTTGCGCCCCATCATAATGGCACCTGGGGCAAGTGCACTGGTTTACCCCCCTAGATCCGGCACTGACATTGAGTCAGCCCGTTACAAAAGGCCACATATCCATTCCTGAATGAAATCAATATTTTACAATATTCTCAATGTTTATTTGTGTCCATTTATTCTAGTAAATTATTTCTATGAATATTAAGTTTCAATATAGGTATCCCAATAAAATGACCAGTCACGCAGCCAAAACCAATTATCTACTGTGTTGTTTGCCATAGTCAACTGATCCATGTTTGTATACAGTGAGTCAAAAAATATATACACTATACTCCATGTTCAAATACAGCACTCTGATATAAACGCACGTATTATTTGGGACAGCACTGTATAGTTGAGTAAATTTTTCAATAACCAATTAGGTGTCAGGCAATGCGAAATGAATACTAAATTGTCTGTTGCCGGTTCATCATCTTAATGTGCGAGGAGTATATGTTTAATTAGTGATACCAAAAATGTTCGTGTCTCAATTTCACTAGTCAGTCCAATACATTTCTATGACGTACAATATTTAAAACAATTGAATATGTTATTAATTTATTATTATTGTAGGTCTGAGAATTATTAACCAACAAACATTAAGTTACTAAAGGCTATTTCTTAAATTAAATAACGATATAAAAGTCAAAAACAAGTAGGTAGGTATACTCCAAATTAAAATATAAAATAAATAGGTAGATATCTGATAAATTATTATGAACTACAAAATCTATAGGAAAATATACCTACTTAATAATAAATCAAGTCCTATACCTATAAAATTTTTATTTAAAAAAAAAAAAAACTTGTTTATTATTGTAAAGAAAATATCTATTTTGTTCTTTCTAAAAAATTGTATGGACTCAAGTACTTTTTTAAACAGGACAACTCAAATCTATAATCATTTACTGAAACTATGCGTATTTTCCTAACTAAAACGGTTTTAATGAATTTATCAATTTAACTATTCACAATACATAAAAAATAAGACATTTTACTCAAGATATTCCAACAGGTCTCCATTTAAAATGCGATTCGTTACCACTCGAATAATGTAACATAACAATTACAAAATATGTACTCACTTTCCCGCAGAATGAACATGTATATTTGCTGTGCTGGGTGATTTCGATTTTCTTGACCATCTTACGTAGGGAAGCACCATATCGGGTTCCATATTTACCTACGATTCCTACCTTCTTTGTACGTTTGGCCTGAAAAAATACAAATATACAATCAATATTTATACGAAATCGTGAACGTATTGTAGTAATATTATAGAATAATCGTAGGTGCAATTCATGTACATTCTTGATTAGACATACAAAAAAAACCAATAAAAATTGCTTAGACAAGAATAATGTAAATCAATAGTTTTTCATTATTGAGACGAATTTGGTTTTTACTTTAACGATTATTCAGATGAATTTGGATAAAAATTACCATTTTGACGGCGGTGAAATACTTTCTCGTTCAAAATTAAATAAAACAACACCAACAAAAAGCGTCGAAAACAGGAAAAGAAGTTGAAGTGTCGATTGTTTAAGGTTATTATACCGTTCTACAGTGCTGCCGTAAAACAGATCATAATTTAATGTACTTTTATACTTGTATTTTTAAAAATTTGTTTTTATGTTTTCCTATTAAAGTTAGTTATTAAAAAAATTCTTGAAGTCTGGCAATTTTATGGAAAATAGAATTATACTTTATAACTTTGTTATTAGAGTTTTAAGTACTTAAATTAATAAATAATAACAATGTAATATTTTGTGTAATAGTTGGCAATAGAGATGAGAAATTGTCATTTTAGTGATTATCGTTATCAAAATTATTATCAATTTTGTAAAACATTTAAATTATCGAAAATATACACCGTTGAAGTTCCTATTAATTTTAATTTAATTAATTATTATTTATAATAAATATAATATACAATATAGTTTTTTTTAATTTAAAAACAGCCAAGAAATAAGACATTGTTTTTTTTTTATTCAATATTAACGCTATACATTTAACATGTTTGAACTCGAAGATTATGATTTAGATGATGAAGTATATAATTATTTTTGTCCTATTTAATGTTTTGTAAAATAAATGATATAATATACATAAATACATTATTATTATATACAATTACTTAACAGTACCTGTATATATTTATTGTATAGGTATTTCTAAATACTCAGATGCCAACATTCACTGATGGAACACTAACCAAACCATCAACCTCTAATAATTATGTTGATTCGAATTTCGAAGAAAATGATGAAGTATAGTTAAAATTACTTTTAATTTTATCATTCAATGTTATATTAAAATTAATATATTTATTTGTAGGCATTTTTCAATGTATCTGATTCGGTTTTTGAAGTGCAACCTTCACCAACTCAACATAAATCTACAAAAGAACAAATTAAAACCATCAATGAAACACAAATAAAATTATCAAATCCTAACTGCGCTATTTTGAACTTTGATGAAGATGATGAGGTACAGTTCCAATTATTTTAATTTGAGCTATTAAGTTGGTAACATAACATAAATATATTAATTATTTCCAGACATTTTTGAATTTATCCAGTTCAGTTTTTGAACTAGAGCCTTCATGTTCTCAAAATATTGAACCTAGAAATAAATCATCACAAGAACAAATTAAAAACAATTTACATAATAATGTAAGTTACATTGTTTGCTTTTAATATTACTTTTTACAGTAATAAATCATAAAAACTAAGCAAAATAAATATTATGTAATTGAAAAATATACGAAATACAATTAAAGTAGGAATGTTATAACAACATTTTCTTAAATTTATTATCTATTCTAGTAGGTACATATAGGCATTTTTTTGTTTATGTTGGTATTTTATATTTTCAAGATCGCACACAATCTGCCTATTACAGAAAATAATTCAAAAATTACAAATCCAATCGGTGGTTGTCAATTCAATAAAAACAAATTAAATTTTGATGATTGTTTCGATTCTGATGATGAAGTAATGTCTTTAAGAGTTTTTAGTGCCTATGCATTTTGCGTTAATTATTGTTATATTGTTTCAGGCATTTTTCAATACACCTGATATTTTACAGGAGACAATTAATTCATCAAAGTTCAATAAAGATCATAATGAGGTATACTGTTTATTTTATAATAATACTAATTTATAAATATAAAAAAATACATTTACACTATGTTCAATATATTATTAATTTTAGAGTGTTTCAAGTAATAACAATCAATGTTTCAATTCAATGTTAAAATCATCCAATATTAAAAGTAAATTTTAAATTATATTTTTTTTAAATAATTGTAACTTCTACTACTAGATTTCATGTTGCTTACCACATTATCAATCTAATTATAGCTTTCAGATTTACTCATTTTTTATTTTAGTATATTTATTAATGATTTAATTACCTATCATTTTTTCAATAGGCTCTAATAAATCAAATTGTGAGAGTTATTTTAATACAACTATAACTAGTGTAAAAACAATGACATCAAAAAGTACTCCCAGAAAATTTCCAGGGCCTGCTGGATTACTTTCAGAAAATGTAATAGTCTTGTTTTCTATTTAATTATAAAAATACAATTAATTATTTATCATTAATTTTTATCTATTCTATTTTAAGGAAGATCTGCATTCAGAAGATCCTTCAAACTTGGAATCTTTAGACATGTCAATTAATATTAACGAAAATGATAAAAAAGAAGAGGTAGTTGACAAATTTGATTAATTTATCATCTTAGATACAATATTTTTAATAGTATCATTATTTATATATTCCTATATATAGGATATATTTATTTACATTGGATTAATTTTTATATGTATTGTATATTAATTAGAATTTGTGCACTCAAGTAAATGACTCATCATTATCATCATCGCCATATCAACAGTTCCTATCAGAATTTATTACTACTGATGTCGATATCTTATTGGATAAATATAATGTGGCATGGATAAAACAGAAATTACTTCCGTATATAGCCTCTGGTCGATTTTTCACAGAAAAAATACCATTTTTTGTTTCTGTCATAAAAGAAATTGATTGTTTATCACCAGATCCGACAGTACTACTAGCTGATAAAACTGGACATATTAGAGGAACAATTCACAGAGCGGTTTGGAATCTATTTAGCAGTCAGATAAAATTAGGTACTGTTCTAGTTTTATCAAAAGTTGGAGTTTCATGTCAAAAAATAGTAAGAGGTTTTACATTGAACATAACCAGTGATCATTTGATGGCCATTTACAGTACTTCTTCTGGTAAGAAAATTAATATTCAAAATATTTACCTACTAATCAGTAATATTTCAATGTGTACATTTTTATAGATAATATAGAGGAAGTAATTGTTACTAGAACAACAAATCTGACAAATGAAGAAATTGTTAATAATGCCAAAAGATTTAATTTATTTAATTTAGAAACTTTAAATAATAACCCACATTCTGAAATTAAAAGTCGAATGACAGCACTTCATAATTTAAAATTACATAACGTTTCGGATGAGAATTCTCAACTATCAAACTACACCTCTCATATGAGTACTGTAAATATAAATCCAGCGAAATCAACGCCTATAAAAAGTTTCTTCAAACTGAAAACTCCAGTATCACAGAATTTTTTAAATAATTCTTGGAATTTGTCAGATGAACCCCCAACAAAACGAATAAGAAATGAAGAATGTAAATTGAAAAACGAAGAAAATTATTCAAATAACGAAATATCTATAATACAAAATACATTTGAAGGAATTGACGAAGATGAAATGTTTAATGATTTTTGTTGTTGAAATGTGTTTTGTGAAAGTCATTATTTTATCCCAAAGGTGCTATTTATTTTTAACTTGATAGTCGTTTATATAATTTTACTTGATTTATAATTAAATCAAATTGTTATTAGTAACAGTTTATTTCCACTGTTACAAAAGTTACTATAAGCTTCATTATTCTTCGTATCTACATATTTGTTATAAATACCTATATCTTATTAATAATATTCTGCAATACAATATTATGATTGAAAATAATTTACATTATTAAATTATTTCAAATATATTTTTATACTTACACTTATGTATATTTTTTAGGTGATATTGCTTTATACATTATTTTTGTTTAATCTAATTTTACTTGTATTGAAATTTCAAGTAATTAACTATTTAACTTTTAATTATGTAATAAATAATCAGTTAATAGTATTAATACTTATGTTACCTATAATATAATTAGTTATACGAGTGCTACATTTTTCTCATACATGTACTTTTGTCTTATTAAACTTTTATCTTTAAATACTAGTGTGTATATTTAGTATAACTTTTTTTAATTTAATTCATTTCCATTGTATACAAAATCATTTAATTAAAAAATGTTTATAATTGCATTTTTATATCTTAAAACAATAAAAGGCAATACAGTTTTAATTGCATCAAATGATATTCAATTAAACACTTGATATATCAAGTATATTGTATGATTATTAAGACAATATCGAGTAAAATAATAGTAAGTTAATACAGGTAGTAACATTGATTATATAATAAACTTCTATAATCCTTATATAATCAATAGTAGTAGGTAGTAGGTACATGACCATCTGTAATCTGATATATTTTTTTTTCAGAATGAGTATAGTAGTTCAAATAATCTGCTGGACAAAACCTTATAATTATTAAAATCAGTTAAGACATTTTTACCATAAGAAATGTTTTATTGTAATGTACCTAACATTGATGTTATAAACTTTGAATGCAAATAAATACAAAAACATTTATAAAAATATTGTTAAAAAAAATATTTATGAGCAAAATTAAAAGGTATAATTTATATTAAATTAGAGTTCTCATAATATTACCAATTGCTATCGCATATATACCTAGTAAAATCCATTTATCAATATAAATTTTACTGTTCATATATTTGTGATGACAACTACATAGGTACAAATTTATATTTACATCTTGATTTTTCAATATTTATTTTAATTTAAAAGAATACTTATCTTATTATAAAATAAACATCTAAACATAAAAATAAAACAAAAAATATATATATGTATAAATATGAAAATCACTACAAAAAATTTTACCCGCTATTTAATAAACCATACCTGCTTGTAGTTTCGCTATATGTGAAAACAGAAAGTGCTTAAACAAATACTATATAATTTAAAAGAAAAAAATGTTTAATCTAATACCTACAGACTAGTTTGTCTACCATTAAAATGCCAGAATTAATATTAATAATGAATAATAATTATGATTTTATTACAGCCCAAACATGAGCTCTGAATGATTGCAAGAATGTCAATACATGTCTACTGGTATTAGGCAAATACTTAAATAATTGTATCAATGATGATTAAACTTTGCAACCAAATAAGTATAAATAATATCATTGATTATAAATAGTATTTATAAAAAAAAATGATATATATAATACTAAACCAATATAAATATCACACTCAATTATACTTTACAACATACACTGATACTTATGTATAGTTGAATTAGTTATAGACAAGATTTGTGATTTTCATTACTATTTTATCACAATATGATCAAAAACATTTAATAATTATTAATTATATTATAATAAACAACAATTATCAATATTTGTTTTATATAAAAAATAACAATAACAATTATACAATGTTTTATTTAGGCACGTAGGAAATGGAAATACATTTAGCAATTTAAAATAAATTTACAAATTTAATTTAAATGAAAATAAAAATGATTTATTTTTGGATTTATTCCACTTAAAATCAAATCTGATATTGTGGTAACTTAATGGCAATTTTTCGTCTGAGTATGCATATATGTGTCAATGTGGTAATGACATACACTAAAATAACCTCCCATAGATCATCATTGTAATATAAAATCCAACTTATACCTAATAATACTAAGAATAATATCCACCCTTTTTTCCATCTATACATTTGTTTGTGTGTAAGAACATACATTTGAGCTAATCGGACAAGCACACTGCAAAAATGAAGCCAAGCCGTGTCCAATGATTCATTTTCCTAAAACAATAATTATTTTTTATATTTTACTGTATATTACTCTAAAGTATTATAAAAATTTAAAATTATTATATAGTAAATTAATTTATCAGTTATTTTCAATAATTTAAAGGACACCATAAATCAATTAATTCATTTTTATTATGGTTCATTATACATTTATTATTAGTACATAATTAATACATACCTCAGTTGACCAACTTCTCCATGTATCCATAAATATTATAACACTATGAATTATTAAAAATGTAGTAAGAACTACAGATGTTTTATCAATGAAAGACAAAGGTTCTAAAGTAGGCAGTGGTCCAACTGAAAAATAGTATACATAATTTAATATTTTATTGTAAACATAATCATTTTTATAGAAACAAATGTAAAAAAGGGCTTATTCAATGTTCTAATATAGGTACTTTTAAATAATAATAAAAATAAATATATATTATAAAAAAATTATATATAAAAAAGAAAATGTGCATAGAGTATTCAAAAAAAGATTATTGATACCTAACTACTAATTTCAAATTAATTATTTTTATTATTCATTTGCAAGTTGTAACCTAATGATAGCTTACGGTTGAAACTAGTTATTACCTATAATCTTTTTTTAAATACTCAAGACATTTTTTTATATTATGAATTAATTTTACTTACATATATATATTGTTATTTTTATAATATATATATTTATTTTTATAAGAGTACCTATTAAAGTATTGAATTTCTTTAATTAATTCATTTTTAATTTTAAATAATAGCTAAATGGATGTATAAATCTAAATTTTGAAAAACAGTTACCCAATGTGCAAAACTGAGTATACCAAACATTTAAATTTCCACTAAAAAGTTATATAAGCTGTTTAGAAGTGATTTATTTGTCCAGATATTTGATGTGTATTAAATTTGAGTGTTTACTATATGTTTATTTGATGTATAAATATATTAGTAAATTTTAATGTAGGTATAATATACATATATTCTGTGATTACACATCTTTAATAGATAGTGACTATAGTATAGGTATTTAATGAACATAAAATTTATAAAAAAAACAAAACTTACATTAAGTCTCATAAATTCGGAAGAATTTGAATTTAAATTGCAACTCTCAATCTATTAATTATAATCTACCTATATCTCAAATTCCAATGCCTTAACTCACTGCTGGGATATATAATACCTAACATACAATCATTGACAAGTTTAGACTACTTAATGTATATTTATATACTTAGGAAAATATTATTTTGGTTGGTACTCACTAAATTTCAATTAGCGCTCCCGATACAAATGGCCGATTGGCAATGTATTGTTTCTCACTCCAAAATGTGGTAATTTTTTATTTTATTTTTTGTTGCATAAAGCATTTACATTTGGTCCTATGTTTCTTACATAACATGTTGATTTATAATAAATTATAAAATATTTTATATTTAATTTTCAAGACGAACAAGCGGTTAAGGTTGACCATAGATAGTATATAGCTATAGCGAGTGCATCCCTTTCTCTCAGCCATAATTTCCTAAAATACATGATTTTTACATGGTATTTCATAGACAATTAGGGGATATTTTAGATTCAAAATAAAAAACAGGTTAATATTATACAAAAAAGGTTGATTATTGCAAATAAGAATCAACGAGGGATAATATGCGTATTCTATTTTTGTAATACTAAAACTATTTTCAACTTAAACCTAATATTTAAATAATGAATAAATTGTAGATTTTACGTTTACATACCTAATACAACTATAGTGTATTGTGTACATACAATATGAATATATACACAATTTCTATGATATATTATATATATATATATATATATATATATATATATATTATACTTATATGAATATGGATTCATATAATATGTTAAATTAACATATAACTCACATAATCTACATTAGTTTAATTTGTTTAAATGAGTTTAATAATCGTTGAATAAACTGTATATTTTCAGTTTTTTTTTTTTATCATTAATAAATTACAAAGAATTTATGTTGAATAAACTATATTAAAAATATTCTTAGAATCCACCACAGATTTAGTGTTTAAATATTATGTATTATCCATTATAGTGCACACTGGGTAATATTATCATAATATTAAAACTAAATGTATTTAAAATAAATTTCATTTTATTGTTATCATTAATATATACATATATTGTTTATTTGAAAATAAAATTCAAATTTTAATAATTTTAATGTAAAAAAGTAAAAATAATATAAGTAGATATAATGAAGTTAAAAATAAACTAGATAATTACCAGAAATTACCTATATACATTGTAGTATGTAATATATTTAATTATACTTTACCTCTAACAGTCGGAGGAATAACTTGAGGTGTATGAGTTACATTGGAAGAATTTGATTCGGTAATAAATACTTCTTGAGGTGGATCTAATGTGATATCACGGGTAATTTCGGCCAAATTAATTCTGGATGTCAGCTGTTGTGGTTTATTATAGGTTTGTTGAATAGGATGTATTGTAATATCTAAATAAAAAAATACATAATATAGTATAAGATATAATGTTATATATAAGATATAATATTATTTATAAACATTAAAATCAATACATATTTTTTAGATTAACTATATATCATATTCTTTTTTGAAATATTAATAAATATTGCAGCATTAAACATCCGGAATTAAAAGCTATATATTTTATATAAGTATAATTCACAATTTGTTAAAGTATATAATATGTATAAATATAATTTACCAAATTCAATAAGATTATAAGGCCTTAATGCCTGTTCAACTTTATAACGATCATATTTTTTTGTAAACTCTCCTGCAAGTTCTTCTAAAAAGCTGTAAGCTAATACTTGAGGATATGATGGAATGCACATTGCCATGCAAATTATATTTAAACATGGTAAAAAGCTAAAACAATAAAATAAAATGTTAAATGAAAACATAAAAAATAGTTAAATTACTGTTATTATACCTATGAAGATATTACAAATTTTAATGATTTAGGCTATTTCTAGTTTACTACACCATTCGAGAATTTTGATTTTTTTCATTAGAAATATACTTGAAAGAGTTAAGAAAGATAATGAATTAAAAATTTGTCAATTAGACTTAGTTTTGAAGACAAACCTTTTAAAAGTGCTTATTTATTATTTATGTTGAGCCAAGGCTACACATGGCAGTAATATTTAATATTATTTTTTTGTAAATTTAATATTTAAATATCAGGTACAGTATGTGTAACATACCACTGTAACTGAAAGAGTTAATGTGTACTAAATTTTAATTACTTAGTAGGTACATAGAAATAATTTAGGAGAAAATATCTGCTATACCGCTCAAAAACAGGGGGAATTGTTCGTTTACCACAATGTTTACTCCACTCGGAATATAAATAAAGTTATGGGTATGCATTATTTAATATTTATGAATGTAGGTATAACTAGTTATTTAGTACTTAACGAGGATGCTACACATCCATTTTAACGGTATTAAAATACATTCGCGCTCTACAACTACAATTTTTCTCTTAGTAATTGCAGATTTTTATAGTTAAAATTTATTTTTCATTTTAAATGTCAAGAATTTTAATCAACGATTTTTGGTTCTCGACCAAATATATTGAAAAAAACTTCACACTCGAGCACAGTAAATGTTTTCATCTTTCATATTTTGTATACATTTTGACTCTGCAATTATAAAGTGAAGTTCTAGTTATAGAACGTAAACGTGATTTTTAACAAATACCTATTGTGATAAAAATGGTACTGTCACATGACTATTTTTTAATTACTTTTAAAATATAATTAAATATTATTAAATTGTTGGATTTTCATTTTTTATAAAGATTTCCTATATACCTAGATCCCATTAAAATCCCCTAATAGCATCCTCTTAAACTACTAATAGGTAAACTTTTACAAGGTTAAAATTCAAATTAAAAAACATACATAATCAAAGAAATAGAACCTATACCTACACACATTTAGATAGAATTTAATATTAGTAACAAGTAAAACGATTATGGTTCCGTTTAAAGGTTCTGTATTAGTTTTTAAACCAATAACACAGAATAAAAGAATTATTTTGTGACAATAGTACAGTATAATGTATGAACTTACTAGTAGATTTTCTCGTTGAATCGGAGAAAACATTTATTTTTCGGTGTATCAGCCCTTTTTAAAACGTTCTTCACAATTTTGTTGATTAATTTCAAGTCAATTGCACTCTCTCCATTATTACAGTGGTAATTGGTTGTAGATGTCAGTGGTAGGAGGTCTCGGGTTCTTAAAATTAAAGCATATAAAATCATATCCCAACGTTATTACACTATCGATTTTGCTAAAAAAAAAAATACATTATTAGTTAATATCAGCCATTAAAAAATTTTAATCCGATCGAATAATAAGGGCGATCGGTTCATGAATAACGAGTAAAAAAGCCGATAATTATATTTATTGTTTTCGTGGCTATTATCAGCTTATCTTATCAGTGTGTTATCATTACACCATTTGCACCACGGGTAGGGTTACAGGTTCATAGATTCCTTTATTATCTATGAACAGATTAGATATCGTCACGAACTAAGATAGTATACTATAGTAGTGTAGTATTTATGTTCTGTGGTAGTATATACCACGAATTAAGATAGTACTATAAGAATATATTTTTAATTATTGAATTAAGATAATACTATCTTAATTCGTGGTATCACAGAACATACCATACAACAGTTAGTATATACCATGACGAAATATACAGGCATGTTGGCAAGATAACAGTGCGCATTGGACGTGACGTCACGTGGAGTAAATTCAAAGAATAAACAATTATTTCTTGGATACCCCACATTATGCTATCACTATTTCATATTAACGGCAGTACGGCACAGAATATTCTATTATGGCATCTATATTTTTAATATAAGTTTCACAATATTTGTATTTAATATTTATCCACGTTTATTATTAATTTAAGTAAGGTAAAATATCATATTTAAATAAAATAACAAACAATGACCATACAATTTATTTTAATAATTTAAAATAATATGGTTAAATAACTATTGAATGAATTTTTTTAATTTTTTTTGTTTATTCATTCTTTGTTCATTAGTGCTTATCTTCAAACTTCTATTAATTTCTCGAATCCGTATATAAGTTCTTGTACGGATAGCACAAGACAAAACTTCATCTGGAATAATATTCTGTGGTACTTCATTTTTGATCAATTGTAGAATATGCTTAATTACACCGGGATCTTTACATAATGTGTTCCCATTGTATGATGTAAATTTGAATTCCAATATTTTTACTATATTCAAAAAATCATTTGATGTATCTACGAGTTAAATTAACTACAGAAATTAATAAATATGTTAGTATGTGTGTGGAATGTGTAGTACAGTTGTAAAAGGTAGTATAAACAATTTACCTTTTGTAATACAATTTATCCAATCATTTTTTTCAGTATCATTATCTCTGGCCAAAAATGGATATTTTGTTTTAAATTTATTAGCAATGGAACCTGCAATGTACTCAATGTTCTCTTCTTCAAATTCATCGCTTGGTACATATAAATTTTGAACTGATTCCTGTAAAATACAATGTGTAATTATTGGTAACTATTAT